>JBAJNP010012679.1:0-13067 GCA_036877545.1 Yasuhikotakia modesta | reverse complement strand
CAGAACAAACACAATAACATCATAGCATCCAGCAATAATGCTATTTTACATGCTAAACATCAGCCTGGACTGCACACAAACACCTCAAAATACAAATACTTATTTATTCTGTACAGTACACAAGATGAGCCATGAATCAAAGCCAAACCAAAGAATGTCAGAAATAATTGCCAATATATGGTAGAATTTCACACACTTTTAAATAACAGAAAATGACAGAATCGGTTGTTTCTGAAGTCTGCATGAACTCACTGCTGCAGTCACTTGAATGTTTGAATCGAGAATTAAAGTGAGTTACATTTGAACCAAAGGTGAGTTTCTTTTTAAAAATTGTAATAAACTAAAATTGACTGTTATCCATATATGTTATTTAAAAGACGAGCACAAAATCACCAGAAATAAAGGGCTGCTTGTGAAGGCTTGAACATGAGAAATCTTTCATTGCAATGACACGAGAGAGAGAGCGCTTTACTGAAGAGATATACAACCAGCGAAACAAAAAACTCACAGAAAAACACAGATGCCGTGCCTTTAACAGAACATAAGTGAGCTGTGAAAGAGCAACACAAAGTGGCTGTGGGTGTTAGACTGTATCTCACACAGCATTCACTGCATGTGACAGCATCTCCTCCAGTGTCCTTCAGTAACTCACTACCTGTGACCTGTGCTGATCATGAGGAATCACACAAGCCTTCATCTCATCGTTCTTCAACACAATAAAAGGCCGAACAGGCCTGACAAAGTCACCGAAACTGAGCTGACAAAACTCTGAAATCACATAAACCTCTGCAGTCAGAGTTTACAAGAGTCTTACTAAAGACACTTAAAATATCTCACAGCAGCATCACAAGTGTCCTTCAGTGAGACTTTCTGATTGGATGATGCTTACAGAAAGTGTTTTAATCTTTGGTAAACTGCAGTCTGAAGGACAAAACACAGAGTTCCTCAAACTCATGCTTTACTTCTCTTAACTTCTCTTAACTTCTCTTTACTCCTCTTTGCTCCTCTTTGCTTCTCGTTTATCTTGATCTCGTGTTTGAGATGCTGAACTCTTAACCCTCAGAGTGTCGGGACATCTCTGTTTCCATGGCAACACTTAATCCGGTCCCCCAGAGCGCTAATGCTGCTTACCTTCACATCTCATGCACAGGTAACACCCGTCAAACAGGTAACATTCTCAGAACGTTGGCTAATATTCTTTAAGTGTTATAGACAAAACCCGCTCATGACGAACACTGTAAGAGTAAACAATTAAAAACATTTGTGTTTGTAATGTTCCTGCAGAACTCACAGCCTTTGTAGATGTCGGTGGGGATCTGTACAGCTGTGTAGGAATAATTGACTTTATTTTTAAAGTTGGGATCATCCACAAACTCCAGAGACAGAGAGTTTGGATTTTCCAAGAGGTTTTCCCCATCTTCATCATCCGACTGCAAGCAGAAGACAGAGAAACAATATATCACACACACAGACACACACACACACGATAAATTAAATACTAGTGACACACAATGGATTTGTAATGCAGCCTATTCAAGCACAACACAGGTCTGAAATTCACTCAGCATCAGTGACTGTGATTGTTTTCCATTCAAACCCTTCAGACATTAACGCTGTCAGTAACTCAACACAAGAGCTGTTATTAGCATTTTAATACATCACAATCAAAGAAAATCTGCACAAAAACTTTTGTAAGAACTTCAACAAAATCAAACTACGAATAAATCCAGAAAAACTTTAGGGACTGTAATCCTGTGAAAACCTTTTCACTTCAGTCAGCTTCTGCAGAAATGAATATAAAACACCTTCACTCAAAACACACCAGTAGAAAATGAAGTTACTGTAACTGTACTGCAACTGTAACTAACTGTAACCGTCTATTCTCAACGTGTGGAGTGTCATAAGTTAGCAGATCACAGTGTAAAATATTACTGCATTTTTAATATACAATATTTAAACATAATTCCTTGTGCCTAATACAAATTTTATTCATATTTTATATAATATTCAATATTTTACATGTAACATGATTAGTTGTGTATTTAGCGTTTAGGTTGAGAATCTTATAAATTCCTGAGAAAAACACAGAGCAAGTCATTAAATGACCTTCAAAAATCACTTCAGTTATTTCCTGCTGTAGTTCATTAATCAAACCTCTCTCTCTCTCTCCCTCTCTCCCTCTCTCTCTCTCTCTCTCTACACTGTACAGTACTAGAGAAGCGTGAGTTAATTGGGGTTGATGTTGTTTTTGTATTCATGCCTCCCGCCGAGTGACGATTGATTTATGATCTGCCTTTAATTGTCTATTAAAACACAATTATAGCTGTTATTGGGACAAATGCACAGAATTGACACAGAATCTGCACAGCACTAGAGCTACGGATGCAACATGCCAGTACCAGTTTAAGACATTAAGACAGTTTTAAATCTAGATCTGAACATGCAGTTATTCTGACACAAACTCACATGACTTTCTGTTATAAATGAAAGATCTTACACAGAATGTGTGCATTCATCTTTCCTATACAAATGATCATAATGTATCAGAGATACTGTATGAGTTGTGTGTTGTTTTCCACAAGTCACACAAACACTCTGCAAACACAGACAGAAATTTGAGTTTGAGCCTTTGCATTTATTTTCTTCTATATGACACAATCTTTTATGGCTAATCATCTCACTTACATAATAAGAGGCAGCTTTAGAGTCGTAGTACTGGATGTCATTTTCCTGCAAATAAACAAAGACAAACATTACAGACACACAAGTAAACAAATTCAATTCTGCTCATAATTACTCAATATTTAATCCTCATGAATAAACTTTTGTTCCTGTCACGTTCATTTTTTCAGCCCCTGTCAGATTTCTGTTTGTTGTGTTAATGCAACAGATAAAGCTGACAAGTATAAAACCACTTTGTATTCTCCATCCATCCATTACATAAACATGAATGCTGAAACATAACCATTTACACTGACAGAACACATTCTTTTATGTTGGTGTTATTGGGTAATATATTAAACCAAAATAATTCCTTACATCAACTTTTATAATTATCTGTTGTCTCTGAACTGTTTATTGAAAAGTTATATTTCAATATATTTCTATTTATTACTGTATATTTATTAGATCAGACGTCAGTGTTTGTGAGAAATGTTTCGCCATTTTAATAGCTGAAATCTGCATTTTACATTCAGTTTTAACATTTGCTCATAAACCTGTCGTTGCGCTTCACGACTGTCCTAAATCTTCGCACAAGTACTTTAATATTGGAACACTATAAACGCATTTATTCATTTCCTGCAGAAATGAGACACAAGCGTGACTGAAAAACTGGAAATAGACCAGCTGATTTTCTCCAGAAACATCCTGCATGTAATTTGTCATGTTTCAGAGTCAAACGGCAGCGCAGAAACGATGCGCAGAAATGAGCAATGCTCTGGCTGAGACGTGCTGCTGGAGAGGCTCACAGCTTGTGATTCTGCATGGATGAAGATGAGCACTGAGGGATGGGATGTTCAGCTGTATGACGGATGGTTGCGTAGGACTGCTTAAACTGCTTTAAAGCAGCACGTTTGTTTCTGTTAATGCCAGCGTGCTCACACACACACCACACAGAGACCCCGCAGTCTGATGTCTCAGGGGGTCTGTGCCTCTCTCCACTTCCTTTCTCACCCACTTCCTGTTGACAGAGAGTACGCCACCTCAGAAATAAAACATGGCAGATTTTCTCTGAATCTCTGCATGTGCAGCCTGAGATTTATTTCAGGATTGCATATGAATAAACGCAGCCAACAGGGAACGTTTACAGAACATTGACTAAAGTTATGAAAATGTCCTTGCAGTAACATCAGTAGCACTTTTTAACATTATATATCATATACATCAAAAACATTCATCTTACGTTGTTGTAAAGTTATACAATTATAAAGTGTAACATTATGATACACAAGCAATAATGTTAGACTTTCAGATTACACGCAGCTTCTCAGCTGTTGCTATAGAAACAGTCACGTTTGTTCATCACATTACTGCGGATGTTTTCTTCAGAAACATCTCAGGTTTAACAGTCCAAATATCTGGAATATATTGTTGGATTTTGATATTTTACAGCCTTCCCCCATTAAAGTGCAGGACTGGCTGTATGACTGAAATAGCTGCCCAGAGGCATTTAAAGATGGCCGCCGTGCAGAGACCTCCTTAAAGGGGCTTTGCTAATAAACAGGTGACATCAATGTTAACACCACACACACATTCTGTGTGAGAAAACATCTCATCTCATCCTTCTCTATTCAGCACATCTTATGATTTCCCTTTTATCTGTCTTTCTGTCCTTATTTTAGAATCTTTTTAAACGAGAGCTTTTCCACGACAGCCCAAGAGACGCTGGTTCTCTCCAGAGCCGCCCTGAGAGCGGCCAATCAGCAATCAGCACCCGCCGTGAGACCCTGTTATTTGAGACCCTGTAATCATTGCCATCAAAACGCAGCAATGTCCATAAATTCAGACAACATCCAACACACAGGCAAGCTTTTAGAGAGAGAGAGAGAATGACACTTATACACAAACACACCAAACAGAAGAGTGTACCCACAACCAAATGACACACAAACAATATAACCACAATGCAAATTGCCTGTTAACATTTCCCAGAGATGTAATTTGCAATTGAAAAGTACGATAGGGCTCCAAACGTCCGGCAATATCAAAGGAACATAACTGCTATCTGTCATATGAGTGCAACATTTACACATTTACGCTGTTCAAACTCATTTTTCAGTTTCATTTTTATAATGTTTACCAGCAACATTTTATTAACAAATTATGGTTCATTAAACCATTTTTGAACAGTTGTTTTTTGGTGTGGAAAAAAGCAGCAGAAGATAATGTTTTATTTGACTTACTGTAAAGAAAACAGTGTGTTGTGTGTGAAAACATCTGTTTTCCACCTGATAAAAATACCTGCAAACATAAGCAACAAAACCCCTCAAGACTGTCAAACATTCAAACGCATGAAATGATTGCTTTATATTGGCTTTGATAAAACAATGTTTTAAGATTTCAAGTATAAAACCTCACACATCACTTTAAAATGTTTGTCAGTGTTTCAAAATAAAATACTAGTATAATAACAAGTATGATTAATTTACTTAGCTTGTTTTGCCTCTAACCTCTTTTCTGTGTACTGTCATCAGTTTGACACACACACTAACACACACACAAACAAACACATAAACACACACACAAACACTAACACACACACAAACAAACACTAATACACACACACACTATAAGCTCTTTATGGGTTTAGTGTGTGATGAGATGAACGATAAGAGGGGCTGGTGTTTTCTGGCATGTGGAGGGCTGGATTTAGGGAGGTATTGATTTGAAGCTCAGCTGCATGGAGGAATCAATGCAGGAGATTCGGGCACAGGGAGAACCCTCGACCCACAGCCATCTCCTCATTCTGCCCCATACTGCGTTTCAGGGACCGCCCAGCTGTGAGAGCAGCCGTGAACATTTACAGTTCTGCTCTTCAATCATTTACAGTTCTGCTCTTCTGGAGATTTTCTTACTGAAGAGACTGTGAAGAAAGTGCAGAAAAGTGTAAGTGGCTCTTTCTGAATCTGCAGGTGACGAAACAAGACGAGATGTGAGCTCAGGTGTCGAGACGCTGCATGACTCAAACAAGTTAATGCTGTTATACAGCCGAAAACATTCAGAAAACCTTTAACTGTTCTGTAGCAATAACATCTTCTGATCAACAGCCTCTATCCAGTTACCTACACTGCTAGTAGAACATTTTAAGAGTTGCAGAAAAAAATAAAATGAATTAAACATGTAAAGAGAAAAGATGTTCAGGAGATGTGTAAGATCTCTGTAAGATCTCTGTAAGATCTCTGTAAGATCCCCTGTCACTCGTTCTTGTGATATGAACTCATGAAGAGATTTTTCTGAAGATCTGAGGGATGGAAGCGTCTCAATGTTCTGCAGGAATGTGACGTGAGCAGAGAGTGTTTGTACCTGCAGCAGAGACTCTCCAGTAAATGACACTCTAATCAGAATGCTAAAATTACACATGGGTCACCAAGGAAACCGCTGGAGACTGAGACTGTTTGCGTGTGTGTGCGAGTGTGTGTGTGCGAGTGTGTGTGTGCATGTGCGTGTGTGTGCATGTGCGTGTGTGTGTGTGCGTGTGAGTGTGTGTGTGCATGTGCGTGTGTGTGCGTGTGTGTGTGCATGTGTGTGCATGTGTGTGTGAATGTGTGTGTGCGTGTGAGTGTGTGTGAGTGTGTGTGTGTGTACATGGACTTCATATGCCCATCTAACAATTTTAGGTTGTAAGAATATTTTCCTAATGTTTTCATTATGAAACAAAAATGTAAACATTTTTTAATGTCTTAGCAACGTTCAAACTGTCCACAAAAGGAGAGGAACTGCAATGGGTGCCGACAGATCAGTCTCTGTCACAGTGAAAACAGTGTTGGAGGTGACAGAGGATTGAGAGAGCTGCTCTCTGACTACACCACCTCCATTAGCCACTGAGTACATTACTGGCCTCAGAGAAGCATCTTTAAGACTTTAATCAAGCTAAAAGCAGGGATCTAAAAACAGTCTTTCATTTGACCTCATCCCTGAATCTTGCAAGAATTCCTGTAATAAACCGTGTTCTTAAAATCACAACGCTGATTTAAAAACGATCGCAAAAGTGTCTGTGTTCTTCTTGTTTATTTCCCCACAGAGAATTCTGATCATGAGAAGAGAGAAATTAAAGGACTTTAACACTAAACTGGTAGAGAATTGTGTCAGCAACAGCAGATCTATAGTATACATGTACCTAAAGATCAAACCTTTACCTCTCTATCGCCATCTCTGTTTGAGACAGTAAATTACAGTTCACTCAACATAAATTATCATTATAAACTTAAACATCACATGAAAACATTCAACTAATGCTTAAACTATTAAGTATGAAGTAATTACAGCATAAAGTATTTGAAGTCTACTGAAAAATATTGATACCCATCAATGCATATAATCTGGTGTTGCAGTTACTATGGTAACAGAGCTGAAATGTCACTGTAAACAGAAATGTAATTCTGTTGTAAATGTCTGATTTATTGACTTCATCTCAGTGTGTTTACGTCGCAGAACAGTCACCTGAAAGTTAGAACACTTAAAAACACACGGACGGGGACTTTAACAAACCAACAGAAATGTGTTACAATAATGTGACGCATTCCCCACAAATCTTCTTGTTTTATGATGAAAGGATTGATTGATTACAGAATGATGATTATAGCAAATGGCCTAGAAGATAGCTGCCTCTCTCTCTCACCATGGTAACCCATCTGTAGCGTGCCTCCATCCCATAATGGCACAGCTATTAGCACTAATGCATTTCAAACATACTGCTGACACACTGGATAGTTCTCTCTCTCTATCTCTCTCTCTCTCTCTCTCTCTCTCATTTCTGTCTTATGTAGCTTTACCTTCCCTCATATCTAATCAAGCAGAGTTTAGGTTCCTCTGAGCTCTTCACACTCACAACTTCTGCAAACATTTATCATCTCTATAATATTAATATGATCTCTGTACAATATTCATCAGCTCTGGTCATCGGGAGAACCAAACAGGGTGAAATAATGGAGACTTGAGCTGCCTCCCCGGTCACTACGGCAACAGCAGCCGGATATTCTGGGAAACTGGGCCGATGACATCATCTCTGTTAGCATGGGCACAGATGGACTGAGGCAGGTACGGAACGAGAGGCTGTAAAGCACACAGACGCACTGGTGTTGGGCGGGCAGGTGTTTGCGTCCGGTGCAGTTGCTCATGCATACGTAAACATGCAGAGCGCATTTGTGGGAACACAGTTAAGCAAACAGACTGCAGGTTTTTGTACACCACTCGCACCACCTGCCACTTTGACTCCGGCCTGATGAATACAGTGAACACCAGATTTAACATCTGTGTCCAGTTGTTAACATCAGCAGATGTTTTACATTCAATTCCAAAAATATTTTCACTAAATTATTTGGTCAAAATAAAGTGTTGAAGGCTGAAATGAGATTGACTCAACCACACACGTCATCACAAGACTTAATATTACAGGAGAAAGAACTTTCCTTCAAAAATAAACGTTATTTGTCTATCATCTCTGCTCTGTACCACCATTAATAACTGCCAACACACACACACTTTTGGCCACAACTGCATTTATACACATCTTTTGAATAATCTGTGTGAGACATACGCCTCCAACTTCTGACTGTGTGTCTGTTCCCGTCATCACTGAGGGACCAAACGCTGATGTTTATTCTGAGGAGTTTCCCACTTACAGCAGGAGAAACTCTTACAAATCTCATCCCAACCAATAAACAATCCCAGCATCCCCCTGGCCCTCCCCTCTCCCCTCACTGTGAGGGCTGTGATACGGTTCGGCCCCCACAGTTCTTCATTAACTGCCCTGATTATAAAGGCAAATGAAATCAGCTCTCAGTACATTATTAATGTCTGGGTGTCATTAGGATTCAGTTCCAGTATTTGTGACAATATGATATTTTCAGACTGTTTCACGGCTGATTTAAAGCGAGGACAGATAAGAGAGGAAGGAGAGAGATAGTGAGAGAGGCAGGTGAGGGAGGAGAGAGCCAGAGACATAGGGGCATATATTAAACTTTCAGTAAATAAAACAAGGCATGTTTTCAAGACATAAGTAAATAAGTGAAGTAAATAATAAAGAAATTATAATATTTAACATTTTAACATTTATGAACAATTGAAAAAGTAATAAAAAATGTATATAATTATTATAATCTCTCCTTTAAAACTACAACTACTGCTAAAACACACACAAGCAGTTTTAAAGTACAAATGTGTTCAAATGTGTTTTGAACTTTAGACACATTCACACAAATGACAAACGTATCATTTCTGCTTTTGAAAGGTCACTAGCCAGTAATTATTTCTGTTCTTCACAGCTGAGTGAGAACCTCATGTTCTCATGTTGTTCTCCAACATTCTCCACAATACTGACAGACTCACCAGCTAACAATGTCTGTTCTATGAACGTTCAAAACATGTAGCTTTTTGACACTGTATTAACATTAATGCTTGATTACAAAGACGTTATTTAAGCATTCTGAATAAATGTTCTACTAACATTACAGCAGATGTTTGGACTTACTTTGACTCCATCTTGCCAGGAATGTTCCCTCTGAATGTCTTCTGCCTCTCTGGCTAACCTCTGAAAGACAGAAGCCATCATTCATGTATGGTTAGAAAATAGTTTAAAATCAAAACACATTTTGTTAACTAGGAAACACAGACAGCAGCTTTCTGAAGCACCTTTCTAACTAAAACAGTAATTAACTGTAATTCCTTTTAAACTCCTCATAGAAACACAGATAACAGCTCAAGTGAAGCGCACACAATATTTGACTCAGTCAAGCCAAACTTAAGTAGTTATTAGAGCACAGCAGTAACAATGTTGTGTTAGTCGAACATAATAAGAAACAAGAACTAATGTTAAACATAGGAAATACAATTTTGCCTAGCAAATTGCAAACTAGCTTTAAAGGATTTGGACCGAACGCAATGATTGGACAAATTGACATCATTTGACTCAGGTTTGCACTAAAGTTACACACTTCAGATGATGAGAAAGCATGCAGACATTACACTCTGCTTTGTCACATAATGGTAGCATAAGCGTTAGAGTAACGTTAGATGTTAAGTTTTTTTTCAGAACTTGAGCTTTGAATTACAGCGATGCAAGTCTTCAGAGTAACATAAGATGCTGTTGTACACAATAAAACACACACACACGTTCTTTCACATCAGGTCAGAGAAGAAAATGTGGTGAACATTTAACAGAAGAACATTTATTTCAAGAACAAATCTTGTTGTGCAGCTCTGAAATCTCATTTGCATGTATGAATATTCAAATGTGCCACATCTTCAACGGTCACAGCAGGTGTGGAGGCAGGGATGGAGAACAGCACAGGTTCTCACGATGGACGCTTTGAGATTGAGATTAGCCAACATCGTTTGTTCTTCACACAAATCTGACCACAGCTTCAGGATACAGGACAATACTGGTCCAGTATGTCAAAAATATCAATGACACACATATAAACCTGCAGTCTGTGACTGCAATGGGTTAGAAATCTGTGTTCACAATCTCCTCATCTTACCCTCATTCACAACTGCAACTTTATAACAATAAACGTGTGAAGAAAAGTACGTAAGTAACCTGCAATTTTGTGTTTCAAACACAGGTTGCTGTGAAAATGACCGCAGCTTTAATCAACTGCATTTAAACCTTTTAAACTGTTATTGAACCGCAGCTGAAATATGCAGTAATGCATGTGATGCTGGGAAAATGAGCATGAGCGCCGCAGAGGTGAAGCTAATTCAAGGGCAGTTGCGTTTAACAGCTACATCATCAGAACTAATGCACACGGCAAATGAAAGTTCACTGCAGGAGGCAATTCAGACGGTATTAAACAGCAGATTTTATTGAGCAGACGTGCATGAGGACATTAGATACATTACATGCTCGTGCTACGGTTTACACACTTTACAGGTGACCAGAAACACATCCTGATATACATCACCATATATTTACATAAAAATGAATATAAGAAAAGCCCAGGGCCATCATGGTCCAGCGTTGCATTTGGTCAGAGCTCACATAAACAAAAGGGCATGACGCAGTTTACCTGAGGGTTTAATGGCAGCTTTATATTAGCTGACATTCAGCCGTGAGATGCTGCTGTATGACTGATGGATGTCCAGTAACCCTGCAGATATGACCTCTCAATGTTCCCAGCGGTGCTGTAATGTTTACAGTACAGACATTTCTGTTTGACTAATACACAATGATATGAAAATTAAAATATGTCTCGTGTTAATGTGCACAACGTGTCAGTTACGTTATTCAATAAAACCATTCATGAGGTTTCATCAAAATGTAATAATCTCTGCCTCTAAAAATTATTCTTCAGTTTTTTTTTCATGTAAGGAGAAACAGGCTAGACAAAATCTTTATAGCCCATTTATTGTTTCCCACTAAATACTGTTTTACTTTAAAAATCATGTCACAAGTTCAGTGTTTTCCAATTAAAGCACTCTGGTGACTTTTGTAGAAGTGACTTTTTAAAGGTCTGACAAAATATTTTGAAGTGAAAATTGAAAGTTTCTTCACCTGTGTGATCAGAAATCTCTGTGAATCTCTTACACACTATAAACTGTTGTGGTGTTTCGCTCTTCATCTCTTCTGCCTTTTAGAGCTCTGTCTCCAGCTCAGCTCATACTTCAGATAGATGAAACTTTGCCATCCAGTGACTTCCATCCAAATTCTTCTGCTTTTGCGTTTGACCTGATTTAGGAGTGAAAATGTTTTAACATGAAATGGAAAGTGTTGCATAATTCACTTCACCTGTTGCAGTCTGACCCAATAATGATATGCTTCATTTGTTCACTGAAATTAGGTCAGTTTGAGCCCAGTGCATGATGGGATTTCATACAGCGTGCTCTGAATGTTACCTGTGCTATTGTAAGTGATGCTGGAGTTACCGACGCCACAGATTAGATGTTCATTCAATGCGAGAAACTCGGAACAATCTAGAACTGCTGAAGTCAATGAAAGATGTATTTGTTGCTCTGGTGTTTGAGTAATGCACAGACAGATGGAGGAATAAATGGATGGATAAATGGACAGATGGATGGATAAACGTTTGTTTACTTAACCAGGAAGTTTACATGAGACATTAAAAATGAATCATTAAAGCCTTACGGACATTAACTGTACAAATGTGAAATCTCACCAGATCTCATTAATATCTCAATTTATTCCTTTAAACAGCAGTAAAATAAAATAAAAGACTTCTAGCATGCAGTTACACAGAATTCAGACAAAATGCATATATTCTCTAAATCTAACTCCCAGAAAAGACCCCAATAACAGATTCATTCAGGAAATAATTAATCGATTCATTTAATCAGCACATTATCAGAGCTCTGTGGTCAAGCTATTTAAGAGACACCTGAGAACTGTTTGTAGATCATTTTACCTTTTCATATGCAGTTTAGGGTCCTACAGTATCCCAGTCTCAACTGGTTCTAGATCAGTTTTACTTTCACATGCAGGAGAAAGTGGACGGCGGGTCTCTGGTCAGGCAGATCCAAGCCCTGTATTCTCTTCACTGTGTTCAGCTGGAATTAAACTCAACCAGTACAGCCACCGAGTCAGAACACAGACACAATAACAGATAGTTATAGATAGATAGAGAGAGATGAACTGAAGTTTCTTTTTTCTGAAGTGTGTGTAGTTAAAGAACACTGGAGCTGTTTTTGATGTCCATCTTTGTAATGCAAAAACAATCGATCCAAGAACAACTTCATCAAACTGAATTAGATGCAGCATCAGATTTTAATATCTCTCCTTACACGAGCACTTTTCTCCATTCGTGTTTATTTTGATTCATTCTGTGGCTGTCCGGCCTCTTCACCACAACTGACTCAAGCTGCAGTTGTGTGAAGTGAACAAGAATAAATGTGATGATTTATCTCTCAGTGTGTGAACATGACTAACAAAACTGACGTGGGTGTGGAATTCAGTGCTGAAGTCTTTTTAGACGACTTAAAAGAAAAACCCTTGAATTTAGGAAGGCTGTGTTAACTGTCAACTTTTATTCTGCATTTATTTTTAGGAAACCTGTCATGTTTTTTAGGATCAATCTTGACAATATTTTATTAAATGAATATTCCACATGATTGTCTCTGTGAAACTGGCGTGAAGAGTAATAATCACAGGACATGTTTACCTTGAGAGAGACACACAGAGAGAGTCACCTTTGCTTTGCTAACACCAGACTCACATACAAACATAAAACTGACCGTCTTCAACATTACACAAAGCTAACACAACAACACATCTACTAACATAACACATCTACTAACACAACAACACATCTACTAACATAACACATCTACTAACACAACAACACATCTACTAACATAACACATCTACTAACACAACAACACATCTACTAACATAA
>JBAJNP010012678.1:0-13071 GCA_036877545.1 Yasuhikotakia modesta | reverse complement strand
TCTCTCTCTCTTTCTCTCTGTCTCTCTCTGTTAGAGGAGCAGGACCTTAAACGTTCATCCAATCATTGTACTGGGTCAGAATTAAACGCTATGATGTCCTACTTTGCACGCTGGAGGAGGTGTGGCTGTGAAGGGAAGCTGGGATTTAAAGCTTTCACATCCAGCGTACCATTGCGAGCCTCTCTCAACCAGCCTACTTTTAAGACATAAATAACAGGGACATGGAAACGTGTTGTATAACAGGACTGACCCAGGAACAGCCTTACTGTAGCGCACACACAAAACACCAATGACACACAAGCTGTGGTTGTAATTTTGCCTTTGAAAGTGTTGGGCTGCGTTTTTCCTTCTGAAACCCAATAAAGAAAGAGTGTGTGTGTGTGTGTGTGTGTGTGTGTGTGTGTGTGTGTGTTTTATATCACAGTGTATAGCGTGAAAAATGATTCCTCACAACATAATGAACGAGTGCAGTACAGCGCACACACACTCATCTATCTCCACTGTTTTCTCTCAGGTAATCCCTCTATTCGTCACTTTTCTACTCTCTCTTGTGTACTCAGATCATATTTCTCTCTCTCTCTCTGCTCTTCCCTGTCACCTGCCATCCATCCTTTCCTCCGACACACCTGCCGCCCGGCGACAGCACGGACCTCGGCATGAGACGCTCTGTAAACCTGCCGAGAGTTTCAGGGCCTATCAGCGTTCATATTTATCTCATTGGCAGGTAACACACACAACCCAGAAATACACAAGCTGGTAACTTTGAGCACTGACATGCAGAAGAACAGAGTTCTGAATGCTGATTGGCCGACGGCGTCACGTCAACCATGAGAGAACCCAGCTAACAGGAAACGTTCTCAGAAATAATGTAAGTTTTTTTAAACATTGCATCAACATTATTTGGTTATACAAACGTTACTCAAAAAACGTTCCACTAAAAATTTAAGAATAATGTTTTACATATAGAAATATATGAACCATTGTACTAATGTTACTGCATGGACGCTTTTTAATACTTAGGCAACGTTCTGAGAATGTTCTCTGTCAGCTGGATGTAGTTCTTACTGCGTATGAATCTGTGACAGGAGACAGAATTTAACATAAACGAAAACCCCTTTAAAATGAAGCACAATTACCAGATTTTCAGCACATATTGTGAATGTTAACTGCAGCCAATTGAAAAGGGACCTGACAATATTTTTACAAAGAAATTTGCTACATACTGCACAAAATTCTCATAAAAGTGTCCTTACAAAAGATCGGCCCTCATAAGAGACTGAGATTATGTGTGATAACAGGAATTTAACTCACAGCAGGAAAAGTCCAACAGTAATTGCCTTAAAATTTAATACTGAAGGGCGTTTTGTTGCTTTGGAGACGAGAGTTTAAGTGGCTGACAATCTGCTAGTGAGGGTGTCTTGAGATTTCATAGACTAAAAACTAAAAAATCACCTCAAATTTTTTAGTTTTAATGCTTGTAGCATCAATGAGTGACAACAAACAGCAAACAAACGATTAAAAATAATTTAAAAACATCAAGAACTCATCTTTATCCAAACTATGATAACACGACATGCTCACTTCTACAGGGAATTAAAACGTTAATGCCAAACACGACTCGTGTGTGACACTGAAATCTGATTCATCCAAATAAAAAAGTGAAAGCAGATGAAATGAGTCAACAGACGACAACAGCAGAACAACAAATAAAGAGAAAGAAGCAAAGAAACAATGAAGATGGAAGGAAAAATGAATAAAGGGTTTTTACACAGTTTCTCTGTGCTAATCGCTCCCTGATATCTGCAGCGGTTTTCCAATTAAAGATCGTGTCAGTGGTCTGAAGTCATTAAAACACAGGCATCACAATTCAGATTAATCCTCAGATCTTACAACACAAACACACACACACAGAGAGAGAGAGAGAGAGAGAGAGAGAGAGAGAGAGAGAGCTCTATTCTTATGGGGACGCCTTTGGCAAATAAACGCAAACATGTTCGCGCTCATGAATCTAAATGACACAACCAGAGGAACATTTTTAAAGCGTAGATGTTGATCAGTCTCAGCTCAAAGGAAACATAATGGACGTCTCGAGTCATTTTTCATTTAGGCATCAATATTGTCTCAGATGTTTCTCCAAAAATTAAGAGCAAAAAAAGCCAATTATGAGTGACAATGAGTAAATGAGTCCAGAGCGCAAGAGAAATGTGAACGGCCCATCTCAGACGATCTGCTGTACGATGCATGGCAGAACCTCACATGAACTCTCTGTCCAAACTCAACATCCATCTGCCCCCCCCCCCCTCTCTCTCTCTCTGTCTCTCTGTCTGTCTATTTTTGGTGACCTTGTCCTTGTATGTCCACCGCCGTGTCCGAAACTCTAAATTCTCCATTGACTTCAACTGTCCCCTCAGGAAACATACACACACACACACACACACACACACACACACATACAAACATACACAAAAAAACATCTGTACAGCTAATCTTTGTGTGAACATTCATTGACACAATACAATCTTTAGCACCTTATTCTAACCATAAGCAATCCTACTAACTGCCTAACCCTTACCCTAAACTAAACCTTAACCCTAAAACCAAGTCTTCACTCTCAAACAGTGAGGACAGGACAAAATGTCCCCATGTTACTCTTTTGTCCTCACTCTGTCTGGTCACACACTGTTCTTCACAAAGATAGACTTACAAGTACACACACACACACACACAGATAGACATACACACACAGACACACACAAACACACACAAACACACAGACACACATCTTTACATAAAAGGAAATTCTGTTATTTTTCTTTCTTTGTGTCCTTCTGTCATTTGTTCAGACAGGCAGATAATAATGTATTACACAGTATAAACAAAGTCTTAAAACAAATATCTAATTTTGGCATAGATGTGTGCAGTATTACATACTGCAAGACTGAATGAGTGATTGATTTCACACACAATATATGCATAAATGTGCCTCAGTATATATACATACTGTACACAGCTACACTAATGGTGTCCTGTGACATCATACAGACGTTTACCTCATAACTATATCAACCGTGTCTTTCATCACTCACACAAAACAACAGTGTGAAATGTCAGGTCTAAAGATCAGATGTGAAGGATAAATCTGATCTCTGTGCAGCATGCAGCTCCTGTTCCAAACCTAATTTAGTCAAGATTTCATCTGTGCATCATTCAGTTACTGAGGCGTCTGAACAGACAGGAAGTGACTCACTGTTTTTCTCAGGATGTGGTTTGATGACTTCCTGTGCTGGCAGACACGGACAGGGACCCTCACACTTCACAGAAAGGCTCTTACTGGAGCTGCACGCCTGGAAGTCCAGTTTACACTGTGGAGAAAGAGAGGATTGTGGGTAATGTAGTTTATCTGAAGACAGGCAGGATGCATGTTATAGTCATTGAACAGAATTCTGACCAGAGGTTTATAGACTGAAGGAATAATTTATAGACTGTTATCTGGGAATAGTCTTTCAGTGCCGGTGGTTTTCCAGTTGAATCATTTGATGATGCAACAACAGAGATAGGAATGGATGGAGAGATATACAGTTAAACTCAATGTTAATATAAGATAACATACAAAACGAGTGTTAACAAGTTAACAACAAACTCTCCTGAGTCACATTAACACCATGCAGTACATTTAACTCTGTGATGTCACATCATTGCAGGTTGTTTCACACAGAGAGAGTTTATAAAGTGACAAATTAACCCTTAAGGAACTGCACACCTTTAACACTGTATTAACATTGTACCTGTGTACAGCTTAAAAGAGAGTTTTATGTATTAACAGTTGTTTCTCAGTGTATGTTTAAATAATGTATAGTATTATATCTCATTATAACATTTTAATTGTATTTAAATACTTGTATTTAAATGCACTTTATTGTCCACATACATGTTAATTGTTATTTTTAGGTCATGCTGTATTCTTTTAAAAACGCCTTCATGTGTTTTTTTTCATTTCATCACTCTGTTTGTTTCATAATCCCTTCATCTCTGTGTTTCCCACCACAGGCTAAAATCTGTTCTCTCTCTCCATCTCCTACAATTGATTTCATTGTGAATGAAGGGAAGGAAATTGAGTGGGTGGGGTTAAAGTGGTGAGGTCACAGATGGGAGGCGCAGGTTAGGTGGCAGGTTTAGGTGTTTCTCTCTGTTGTACAGCTGGGGGTGCAGGATTTGAGAATCCAATATCAACAGCCGACACAGTTCATCTGCCACATCATCCATCAGCGCAAACCTCATCATTTACAGCAGCCGAGAGAGAGAAGCTGGATATTTGAACGCTTGCTTTCGCCTCTTCGGTACAAAATGATGTTGCTGCTGATGGTGTTCAGGTCCATCTGCACATCTTGACCTCAACATGGACCAACCCAACGTCATACCACTGCGTTAATGTACCAACACGTCCCTGTTACTCTGTTCAAATGTTTCCTTCTGTCTCCGTTAGAATACGCAGATTTTCTGAAGAGATGTTTGAAATGATCTGACATCGAATCAAAATAATGATTTCAAAAACATAATTATGATTAAACAAAAAGTGAAATTTTATCAAACATCAAAACGGATGTGAAATTAAACTCAAATCCTTATCTTTCCGCTCTCCGTTTGAAACTAAATTGCAGGATAATTTTCAGACTTTTCATGACGCTTGTTGAAGTCACAGGAATCCACACTGACATTGTTTTCCCGGGAATTCAAACACGACAGTATAAATTATAATCATTATTAAGTTACTGTTGTGAATGGAGGTAAACATGAACCACACAGATGACTAATGAACATAACAGTCCTGAGGGAAACTTTACACTTGCATAAATCTGACAGAAACAGCACAGATCTCACCTTTGAAGAATATGTGTGTCCGTCAGAGCCACACACCGGACTGGAGCGAACAACAGGACAAACCCTACATTTCCCATGATTCATAGCGTCCATCCAGCGCTTGTGAAGAACACTTCCTTTTCTGGCTTTAATGCTACAGAGATAAATAAGATAAAATGAGTGTGAGACATGATATTAGAGCACACCCAGCTTATCTGATCTCACACACACACACACACACACACACACACACACAAAGGAGATTAAAATAGTGACAAGAGACTATTATATTGTCACTCTTGTTCAAACTGAAAATGTCAATATCTCACAAAGAGCGTAAAATCAGCCTGTTCATCTCAAGGAGACAATGACGACCTCTCTCTCTCTCTCTCTCTCTCTCTCTCTCTGTCTGTCTCTGTCTCTCTCTCTCTTTGTCTCTCTCTCTCTGTTTGTCTCTCTCTCTCTCATCTCATCATGATGAGGGTTGGTCTGGTTAGGTTAACAGGTTATCACGGGTAGTTCACCTGTGCTGGTTAACAGTCTGGTTAACTCTGCAGGCCTGCTCTCTTACATCACACCCGGGCCTCAGCGCTCGACCGGCACCATGTTAAAAATGGATCATTATAAACACAGACGACGTCTGCAAGTGTCTGACGCTTCACTTCAAATGATGGACATCGTTTCTAAATACTTCAGTCACTTTATTTTACTGAGATTAAACATTTAAATTACTTCTGACATCACATCAAAACCTCTCTCTCTTTCTCTCTCTCTCTGTTTGTTTGTTTGTTTATGTCTTTCTTTTTACTTTTCTTTCAGCACGTTAAAATTTGTGCGATATTTATATATGCAGCCAGTTATTTGTAAATGAATTATGAATATAAAACATCTGTCTGTCTGTCTGTCTGTCTGTCTCTTGTCCTCCATCTCTCTGTAGTAAAAGTCGCTCTTAAGTGCTTCCCGGTGAGCAATTTGCCAGCGTCCGCTTTTATCTCCTCACGGTGAGCGGCCGGGCGGCTGCGGTGTGTTACAGTATAATGGAGTATATTACACCACATTATAGTGCATTACAGTACAACTCTGTGATTCGCAGTTCATTGCGTTATATTGAAGCATATCGGCTCTGCACCGAGCTGATGAAAATTACACTGCTGTGTGGAGCCTGTTCTCAGATCAGTCTTACTGCCAAAGCTGTTACATACAAACAGTGAGTCTGTTTTCCATCATTACGATTCAGCTGCGTTACGTCCTCAGCATAATCACTAATGATTGGGGCTCTGTTCCAAAACCTAGTAAGCTGACTACCTAGACAGCATTTAATGCACATAGTTATTACTGGAACTAGTTATGATTTATTCAGAGGTGTTATTTGGTTGTGCATGCATTCATACATTATTTACCTGTGTAAAGCACTGATCAAATAAACAGCCACACCTGTTGCTGGTGACTGCAGTGATAATACTTTTTCACTGCAAGTTTGTTTTGCACGCTAACATGTGAAGTCTGTGTTTGTAAAAGTGTAGCTAAATAAACTCTAAAAAATAATATAATTAAAATGACCATCAATAGATGCAAAGATGCTATTTAAAAGCAGAAGGGTGCAGTTCTAGTTTGTACCAGCGGGGGCGCACTGACTATACTAACCAAACAAACTGATCCCCAGTCTAGAAGTTAACTTGCATTATTAGCTCCACCTTAGCAACCTCTAAACCTCCCTAAAGCCTCCTGATGAATGTTTTTAGTTCCTCACACAAACACACACACACACAGTCACACACTCAGACACACTGACACACACATACATATACACACACACTCACACACGGGGGTAGGTGACACACTGTGTGTCTTACCTGTGCGTTGCAGGTTTCTGATTGGTGCAGATGGCTGTCTGGTAGTCGTGACTCACACACACTTTGTGGGGCGGACAATGAACCTTCATACAGGGATCTTTAGTGCTGTCAGGCCCTGAGAGACAGACAGAGAGAGAGACACAGAGAGAGAGAGAGAGACAGAGAGAGAGACACACAGAGAGAGAGAGAGAGACACACAGAGAGAGAGAGAGAGACAGAGAGAGAGAGACAGAGAGAGAGAGAGAGAGAGACAGACAGAGAGAGAGACACAGAGAGAGAGAGAATATGAAAACCTTTGAAGACTATTTGTTTACATAATGTTTTCTGAATTTTAAACATTTGAAGATTAATTTCAAAGCGCAGGTTTTTGAAAACAATATGGTTAATGTTATTGTGACATTGTGCACACGTGTGTTCAGAATATTTTGTCATTTCTGCAGATCCATTTGAACTAAAATGGTTTTGAAACATATCTCCAACGTTTGTACAACATTTCACTTGGGCCACTAACCAACAAATTGCTTAAAACAAGAGATTCGAAACAACATAGCAACCACATAGCGATGCCTTAACAACCACCCACAACCTAAAATCAAGCGTTAGTTAAACAGTCATCATTTATGGATCACTGATCCAAATCCTGTACTGCAGCGGAACCGACATGTTTACCAACACAAACCACGGTCAGATAAATGTACCGTTTGCTCTCGTGTGGTTTAAATCACGTTCCAGCTGACCCGTGTGTGTTTATATCCCCCGCCTAACACACACACATATTCATATTCATGTTTTTCCTCAGTTTTGGCTGTCAGAAGAGATTCAGTGAGATGGAATTAAAGAGGAAGAGAGAAAATGATGGACAGGAGAGCTTGACTCCAGCAAACACACAAGAGAAACACGAGAAACAATGCAGCAGTCTTCTGGCAAATGTTTTATCATCTCACACACACACACAGCTGACTTTGAGGAATAGCTCGGTGTAAACACTTCCTGACAGAGAGAGGAAGAGGAGAAACATTGTTCTTCACACAAACACACACACACACTCAATCTATGGGCTGCTGCAGGAAGCAGAAGTGACTGTGTCTGTATGACAGTCACTATAAAACTCATTCATCTCAATCAGGTTACATTAAACACACACATGAACACACACACACATAAATATACTCACTCATTCTTCATCTTTAAGCAATGTTTGTAAAACTAAGCAATAACATTAATACAACTTAAAAGTTTGATGTTTTAACCACTGCTAGAACTTTCAAAATAACATTTGTAACTCAAAGAAAATTTTAGAAGAACATTCTTAGAACAGAAAAGTGTTGAATAAGAGCTAAAACAAACATGTATGCAGCAATGAAAGTACAACACACAATATACACCACAACACACACCACTGTATCTCCAGAGACAGGTCAGACACTCCATCTCATTCTCTGACCTTCACATTTGTGTGTGTGTGTGTGTCAGAGAAGTTTGATGCCAACCTGCTGTTCATCTGGAGTGCAGCCACACACACACACACACACACACACACACCTAACTTAAAGCGCTGATCACCTGTTTTCATGGAATTTGCAGCACACACACATCCTAATGTCATTCCTCACTAAAAAGTTTCACAAAATTTAAAGTTGTGCTTTAATTGGTGTTTTAGAAACAAATGCATAACTTACAAAGTTTACACAACATGTCACACACGATTCAAAGACTTCAGAAGATGTTTTTGGGAGCTGTTTTCAATACATGGAAATCACCAGCCTCACCCCCGTTGTGTTCAGACAGGAAATGTTGAATAAATAACTAAATAAAATATCAATAAAAAGAAGAACTGTTGTTTTAACTCTGCCCACAACACAACAATAAAATTCAATCTACTCCTCAACATGCAGTTTGTTTGTTTTATTAACGCAATAAAGGCATCTGAGGTTATGCATTGCAGCTAAGCATTGTGCTTAAGATCAAACCTTAACCACAGTAAAAACAGTAAAAACACAGTAAAACTCAGCGGCACGTAGCTCATAGCTTTATTCTGAAACGCTTCAGATGGGTCTGTAATCCCGCCTCTACTTGGTTTTCGTTTCGTTTGCTGTTTTTGATTTTTGAAATGTGTGTGTGTGGAGATGTGCATGTCTTATTGATGGAGTTCAGGTCTCTCCTGACTGTGACGGATAGAATGATTTGATATTTCCTGCATATGAGATTAAGGTGGTGAGTGAGAGAAATAGAAAGGAGGAGAGATGAGGAACTGAAAGCGTGTTGAAGGAGAAGCGAGGACACGTTACCAGCAGACACACACACACACACACAGACTGAAGGACATTTTCATGTTTCCCTTAACTCTCACTGTGTGTGTGTGTGTATAGCTAGAAGGTTTAATAGTGCGTCTCATACACATAATCAGAAACATGCCTGGGTCACATTTCACCCCGATCACTGATTACTGAGCCTCAGCCGTACCTGAACACACCACGTGAAATAAATGAGATAACAAATGCAGTATTGATCTATGGAGTGGTCAGATGTATGAGGTGTGTATGAGGCGAGTCGATGTCGGTGCAGCGAACGCAGCGATGCGTTTCTGTGTACGAGTCTATTGTGTATTCCTTCATTTTACTCTGTGGCTTTTCTATTACGACAGAAAAAGGTCATTCATATTCACAGCCCAAATACTTCTGACACAGCTGGAATGAAAACAGGATGGTGTGATGGATCCTGTCTGATAAATGCGAGATGAGAGAGAGAGAGAGAGAGAGAGGAGAGAGAGAGGCGATATTTACTTCTCCACACTTTCAATTCCAGGCCTGAATGACTGAATTCAGCTGCTGTTTAACCAAGCAGAAAATTCTAATCGACAAAGAACGGACAGACGGACAGACAGACACACGCAAACTTTGCTTATGTTTGGAGTGACATACTATCGTACTGCCCACTGCATGCTGCGTATAATGTTGTTAAAATGACTAAATTCTGTAAAAAACAAATAAATAACAAAATTTGTCCATTTTATTTTTTTGGACTATATTTTAAAAATTGTATTTTGTCAGACACAGGGTTTATTTAGCATGTGCCCCGTTTACAATCCAGACAGATTGATTTTATTCACTTGTGAGAAATACTGTGTTTGGCTGTTGATGCTGTTTCCCATCTATCTAACTTAAGAAACATTCTCCAGTTTGTCACATTGCATTCTGGGATACGGTAAACTGATTTTCTCTGCACATTTTGATAAATGTAGGATCGTCCGGGTCTGCTCTAAATAGTCAGTGTGCACACTATGCGTACTACACAGGGTACGTTGGTGTCACAGAAATCATATTCATGCACGCTAGAATGTGCGCACAACACATACTGCACAAGCTATGATGTGTGATACCGCAAACATATTGGACTTTTCCTCAAGCTCAAATTCTGTACTTCTTATTTTTCCAATTTGTTTTCTGTAAGGACACATTCATTCTCTGCCGTTCGTCTGTTCTGCGATATACTCTCCGCATTCGTCTCTGTCTGCGTTTCACGGCAGCAGAGAGTGATGAGAAATTCATTTCAGTGAAAAATAAAAACCCGTCCGCTCTCGTTTTCTGAGAGGTGATTCCTCCGTCGTTTGCCTCTCGTGGTATCGCTATGGAAACCCGCCGCCCCTCAGGGCCGCAGAGGAACACAAGTTTTATCATTTTTATGGCTTGAATTAAAGAGAGCGAGAGACAGCGAGAGAGAGAGATGCTCTAACACAATGATGTGATAGTCAGTAAATTAATCCTATAAAAGTGCAACACGGCTCCAGATATATTCCCCTCAGCTGTGTGCGTCACAGGGATAAGTAACAGGTAAATAATAGCTGTGAGAAGAAACCAGAATTAAACTCTTTAAAGTGGAGTGACACCAGAATCGAGCTGCAGTGTGAACGTGACCTGAGCTGTGATTTGTTTTAAAGGACGAAGCTGAATTTACACCAACACTAATCGCACTAAACACAACATGGGTTTTTATGACACACGTACACATTTAGCATTTATCTGTTTCAGAGGTGAGGAACATTTTTAAAATGTTACTGAACTAAAAAAAACTTTTCAAGCAATAACAATGACTAAAAACAGTTTTGAACGTTCCTAAAACTTTAATCCAACATTGCTACAACCTGCAACTGTTAACCGGGTATCTGCTGGTCCAATGCAACATTTATAAAGACAAAAAACTTTTTCAGTGAATACATGATTGTTTTAAAGTGAAGTTTAAGCTGAACTAAACTCATCTAAATTCAGCTCTGCATGTGTAAACTGAAACTCGATTCACTATGTGTCCAATTTGACCTTTGAACTTGGGTATAGCAATAGCAGTGGACCATACCTCTTCAGATGTGACCTCCAGCGGTTATATACCTAACAAATCGATCCACACCCATGTGAGCATCTCACTGCTGTGTCCATCAATAACTGAACCGCACACTGTTTGAAATAGTACACAAGCTTGCTGAATATTGAGCAGTTCATAAAATATACCACTGCAAGGTATTTGTCTTTTAATATTATATTTAACAGTCGGCATTGCTAGTAAGTTTAAAACAGTTTATGCTACATTATGGTCACATGACTTCAGGATATTGCATGTTTAACATAGCAATGACACTAACTTACAAGAATCAGTTTTGTGCAAAAAAGGAACGTACTATACAAATACACATTACAGCAAAATTATGAGTAATATGTTATGAACACACACACACACTTGATTATCATATGCTATCATCCCTGCAGTCGACTAATGCGATTCATCGAGTCTCAGTGGAGATTTTAAGGCGAACACATCTGTGATTTAAACACAATCCCTTTTCCATTATCACATCAGCTCATTTCACTGCGGCCATTTTCTGCTTTTATTTTAAAAACTGTAATTAGTGAAGCAGAATGAATGAGACTTAACTAGACAATCTGGATTCCAGCGTTCACACCTGTTATTACCCAATCAGAGCGAATCTGAATTTACCCTATAGCCAATCAGCTCACACTGCAATTCAAAATGTCACCGGTAAACAAATAACCGTCAGACTGGACAGCCATAATCTTCTGTATAACAGTGCTGTGATGTTGTATAGTAAATATACAACCTTGACAGAGGCTGACACACACACACACACAGTGTGTGACCTCTACCTCAAAGCCCCTGTCTACCAGATACCATCTGTGCCATCTGCAGACTTTGGCATCAATGTGGCAATCATGTATCAATCAACTTATTTATAAGCACCCACCAGAGAGAGAGAGAGAGAGAGAGGGGGAGAGAGAAAGGGAGAGAGAGAGAATAAAGAGACAGAGAATCTGTTCCTTTTGTGAACTTTGGCCTTAGTTTAACAGGCCTAGTTAAGCTGGTTTAATGTTACCCAGTAGACCAATGATAAAACATTATTACTCACTCATTGTTTAAGCTGGTGTTGCACTGAACAATCCTAAAATCACCAAGAGATCAAATAAATTTGACTTCTGGTTATAAAGTTATAAAAGTAGAAGCTCATTTGCAGATAACAACAGATTAGAAAAATACAATTTACGTTACAACTGAGACACATGAACAGAAGTTGCCGGCGTATTTCAGCAGAGATTAGGGTTTACATAAGCCTGAGTTTAAACACGCGTGTGAGATTATCTGATTAGCTTTGGCTTCTGTTAGGGAGGGAATAAACCTCCAGTCTGAAGGTCACGATAAAGTTTAACTTAACACTTAGTGTTAATGATGTTCAGCCACATGGAAACAAAACGGTGCCTGGAGACATAGAATTACAACAAACTCAACACAAACCACAACATTTGTGTGTCTCTTATGAGTGTGAGTGTGTGTCAATGGCCTTCAGACGCAGATTAAAGAGTCTTAAGATTTCATTTGAGTGTCACATTCTCATTCTCTCTGTTAGATGACACAGTTTTTAAATGTTTCATGATTCACGTCCATATGTGTTTTTGTATTAGTATAGTGATGCGTTTTTAAAAACTGATGGAAACATTATATCACACATAAATCTGGACTAACTCTATCTCTGCACCGAGTAAGAACCTGTTTACACCTGGTTTAGCATCAAACTCAGACGACCAGTTGAGACGGATCACAGTTTACAAGTGTTATTAACAAACATCTCAGCTGTCTCCTCTGATCTCCTGCAGTTATCATGACCTCATTCTCCACAGTGTGACATCAGGCAAACTGAAGACTCTCTGAAGTCTGGGGATTGTTTATTTATACGCTGTCCTAAATCAGTTATCATCAGAAATCATGTGGATAAACACTGATGGATATTGATAGCAGGTGTAAAGCGTCCAAACCTTCATGTGTGTGTGTGTGTGTGTGTGTGTGTGTGTGTGTGTGTGTG
>JBAJNP010012677.1:0-13073 GCA_036877545.1 Yasuhikotakia modesta | reverse complement strand
GTGTGTGTGTGTGGTTTTTATAGTCTTCAGGCAGATACCAGAGTGTGTTAACTGCAGAACTGAGCTGAGGAAGCCCTCAGGCTGTGTGTTTAGGGTTTGTCCTGGCCAGTGATGAGTTCACTTCGTCCTGAATACATATTTTTACATGCAAATGATGAGTGAGATTTTCTGCAGTCCATTTACAGGTAAGAACACAGAGGTTTTGAATGAAAAGATGAGTTAAGGAGAGGCTTGTCTGATCCTACAAACCAGATTAAAGAAGATCAGATTTACCACAGATGTTTGTCTGAGTGAAATAGCAGGTTTAGTTGAAGTTAGGAGTTCAGTTAGGTAGAGTTTAAAACTGAAGCCTGCTGTTTGAATGCACACAAACGCCACAGATGTTTACTGCTGACATTTAAACAGGAGGTTCAAATGCCCACTGCAGGGGAACTACAGCTCACGGGAGAATCTGAGCTTTATAAAAAMCTTCATGCTTATATAATTTACGTTATTCATAATTTTGTCTTATTCTACTCTCTCTCTCTCTCTCTCTCTCTCTCTCTCTCTCTCTCTCTCTATATATATATATCTACCCGATATATATATAAGAACATAAGAACATACAAACGCTGCAAGTGTTGGCATTAAAGTTATTAGAAAGTGTTTTTTATGCTCTCATCATGAAACTTTTGACTGGCATGCGGCGGATTTACCACACGCACAGTCAGTGCATAGCTGTTGATTAAAGAGCATTTGCTGCTCCACGGTTACTGCAGAGGTGCTGGGAGCGGCCGGTGAGATGTTGCGCTGGAGTCGGGCGGAGAGGAGGCGGTGAATGAGCTGACCTCCAGCGCTCCTTTATTAATAACAGCTGTCAGATGAAATCCCTCCGGAGCAGAGCCCAGGACCAGCTGTCTGCGGGCAGCGCCAATGTATCTCACCCGCCGCCTGCACGCTGGTGGGCTGCAGAGACGACATGCATGAGCGGGGACAAAAGGCCTTGGTCGCAATTTCCTCACGATGTGCCCCGCTCTCTATTCTCCTGTGTCTCCCTCCCCTTTCTAACATGTGGCCATTTATTTAAACACTGCACAAAGCAGCATTTACGCTGCATTTAAGGCGCTTGCGCAATGTGCAGTTTTTATGCAGAAAACACAGGGTGAGATTTGCTTGAATTGCAACACGTTTAGACTTAATTTACATCAGCAGAAATGATGTAAAAAGTCATTCATAAGTGGAATAAACATATTACATTTCAAAACTTTCTTCTTCCAGAAAAATTGCTAATACATTCTTTGAATGTAAACAGTTAAATGCAGATCTTCAATGTTTAATGGACTAAAAGTCTGTGTAACTTTTGAACAACTCAAAACTGAGACAGAGCCACACAATGTTCCTGAAATCTGGATGAGGTTGTTTATTCAGCAGTTTTTTAGGAAATGTTGTCGTTTGTTGCTTTTACTTGTGGCAGAGTTGGAAAACAAGCGAGAACCGGAGGATGATGTGTTCTGCTCTCTGTCACCATGGTGGTCTAGAACCCCACTGAGCTCCGACAAACTTGCAGCCAATACAGATGAAACGTTCTCTGTGTTCTCAGGTAATGTTTCGGTCCTCGTGAGAAGGTGACAATAGAGAAAAAAGAGTTTTTGGGTGGGAAAAAAGAAAACATCCTCTTTAGCGTTACTTCAGCACGGACAGATTTTACAAACTTTGATGTTCTGTCTTTGTTTTCTTCTCAGCGGCATTTTGAAGTTTATGTAAATAAATTCCAGCTCCTGTTTTGAGGAAAACGTGAGCAGCTCTGATGTTTTTAGTGAAGGCAAAACTGGAACGAAAGAAAGACGACTGGAGGAAGTGATCTTTGTGTCTTCTCTCATTTATTTTAGCCTTTGATTTTAGGGTTTGAAACTCCTTCCTGGTTTTCGCAGGATAATTATATATATACACACACGTCCTCCTTGAAGGGCCTTTCGATATAAAGAACTTATTTTCTACGTTATGTCTGTCAAACAGCCCTCAACATAGATCAGTAATTTTCACACTGTCAGTGTAAGATCCACACTTAGAGCTATGACACATTCTGGGATATTTAATGCATTGTGCATTTGTCTCAACAAAATATCACTACGATTCCTGTGTGTGTGTGTTTGTGTGTGTGGTATCTAGGAGGCAGAAGGTGGTTAAACATTAGGCTGTCTGTTGTCTTGTGTGCTTTGAATGCATTCAGAATTTATTTAGATTCAACAAGCTTTTGCTGTTTTGCTTCTGAGGTTGAGAAATCTTTCACTGTTGCTGAAAGGACAGATGTGTGTTACCAGTGAAGCCCCCGAGAATGCGCTGACATTTACCTGTGGTTTATTAATCAAATCTGATCTTTCTTTCACTTTTCATTGTAGTTATCATGTCTCAGATGAAACCGTCAGGTCAGGTGGCCTTTATCATCGCTACAGACAAAATGAAAGTCATTTCGCTGCAGATAAAACTCACGCCAGCATATGTGTGTGTGTTTGTGTGTGTGTATGTGTTTACTGTCCCTCTCTGTTTGTTCTTAGCTTTTTTATAACCCTGATTAACTTTTGTCTTGTTTAATCTTTACTGCAGCTCAAAACACTTTAAAAAACTTTATTGTTTTTGTAGTAAAATAACTAAACTTCCAAGATTAACAATGAACTTGTTTTCCATTTGAATAATTCTTATCTCACCGGTAAATAGTTTTGTTTGGTCACGATCAGACAGCTATAAAACCAGATAAGTTACAAAGTGTAAATACAGCCACAGTTGCAACAGTTTTCGAGTCAGAACTGTCTCTACTGTAAATGTGTTAGTTACGTAAGTCGACTTTTTCTTTGTGATGTTTCAGTGAGAGGCACTCGCTGTTACCAGTTCTGCTGAAGTGCTGATTGACTCTGAGTGTATAAAAGGGTTCTTTTCTTTTACAGAAGTGCTTTTAAAACATCATAATTCCTTCTGAAAAGAACACGCCGGGCCCAGAGCTGTTTGCGTCTGGACTGACCCACAATTTCAGGAGCCCAGGGCTCCGTTTGAAAACAAGCGCGTTTTAATCRTCTTTCAGACCTACGGGTGGAGAAATGAGCGGAGAAACGGGTGGAGAAATGAGAGAGAGACCCGTGAGGCGGGTGAGTGGACGATGGCCTTTATGTGATGGGACTTAATTTTTTAGGAGCTTAGCAGCGGAGCGTGACTGAGAAAATGAGGGATCTGGGAGCAATTGCAGAAGATAGAGAGAGAAGAGATGAGGGGAAGAGATGAGGGCGAGAAAAGAGTGAGTCAGTGAAAATGACATAGATGAAGAGATTTGGTTAGTCAGAGAGAGAGAGAGTGTGTGTGTGTGTGTGTGTGTGTGACTCCCCAGAGGCTGACCAGATGCCAAGTTTCCTGCTCAGATAAACAGCATCATTTTGAGGACCGGAGAGATACAAAGCAGAAAGATGCAGTGACGTAATGGGACACATTTCTGCGTGAAACAAAATACTAAGTTGGAAATAACACCGTAATTCGATTTAGTTTCACAATTGTGTTCAGTAATGAAAAGTGGGTGGTCTGTACCAACATGTTAGATTGTGATGTTATTTTAATAATATTTTGACCACCCACGCAGCCTCACAGCGCTTATTATTTTAATGCGTGAAATCTCAAAAACCCACCATGTAAACCCACCACTGATCATTCAGTAACTTATTTCAAATTTGCAAAGAAATCTGGCAGGTCTTAAAAGAATCTATTTTTGAGACTGGTTTAAGTAAAGGACATATATTCGTTATAAATAGCCAAATATAGTCAAATAGCCATTATGACGAGCACTGTAATTTAATTAGCATTGAGTAGCCTAGCATTTAGCATCCATAATTTCTAGTTTGATGTTACTCTGTCCATGTGAAGTTGCTGTCTTGTGATTGGCTGGAGCTGTGCTGATCTGATCTGACAGGTTGTGTGTGTGTCTCTGCGTGTTGGCCGCTGTTTAAAGGGCGCAGGGATGAGGTGATGGGTCTGTTGCCGGGTTGCGGTGCAGGAGAGAAGCGGCGGGCGTGAAGGTTCTCTGCAGAGCACAGGGCTGAGCCGCAGCATGGAGCTGCCAGCAGGGTGCCCAGTCATCTGTGAGAGCAGAGAACTGAATGTGCCAACTCTCTCTGTCTCTCTGTCTCTCTCTATCTCTCTCTCTCTGTCTCTTTCCTGCTGAGTCACCATACAACACAGCTGGAGAAGAGAGAGAGAGGGAGGGAGAGAGACAGTGAGAGAGGGAGAGAGAGATTCAATAATACAGCTGAGGTCAGTTTTTGTTAAACTATTACAGCTCCTAAGACCAAAAATCAGTTTGGGGCAAATCAATTTATAATTGGAGAAATTCCTCTGGAACTTGCCCTAAACATGCCTTTATTTTTTTCATCATTCTTCATATGTCAATATTTGTGAATATATTTTTGTGCCATGACCAGTTAACCTTCATGGAGCAACAATGAATAGTGAACAATTCAAGATAGACAAACATCTGCAGAACCAGAAGAACCCAGTCGGAACCACAGCAGGGAGTGTGGGCCTGTGTTCCATCTGTTCTGCCAGTACCTGTCTGTCATCGGTGGTTCTGTGTTTTATGAGCCTCTTACGAGTCTGAAAGTGGTAATTATGAGGTAATTTGCGGTGCATCGGTTTAGTTGCTGTGAAACGCTCACGCTGAGCAATTTTATATTCTTTTCTCTCTTTTAAAAAGAAACTTTTTATTACACTTGTGCAACAATTCAAGACCAAAGGATATGTTAGCTGCATAATTAATGCTTTATCTGTGTTTTATTTGTGCGCCGCCACAAGAAATGAAAAGAAACGTTGTGCAAGCTTGTTGCTTCATTAATAAGCCAAAAAAGTATTTTCTGCCAAGCTAAACTGTTTCTCTTCATCAGCTTTAAAAAAAAGCTTATGAACTTCCTCATAAGTAGTTATATACAACAAATACAGTAATTAAGATTCCTGTAAACTTCATAAGAAACAATAGCATGTAGTTAAATGGCTGTTTCAAGGGCAGGAGGGAATGTGTATGAATATGTCATGAGGTGTGTTTGTGTGTGTGTGTGTGTGTGTGTGTGTGTGCGCGTTGTTTTAAGGTTTCTTGAGTGATTTTTTTCCTGTCAGTCATGCCTCTGAGCTCGAGCGTCTCTGCCTCTCTCATTATTTAGCACTAATGATGTTGTAATGAGTAATTTAAGGGTGAATTTCTGTGCAGCAAAGCTCTGATTGGGTCAGTTCTGAAAAGGACAGCTGAGGTACAGTAAACGCAATAGCCTACAGGAAGATTGTTTTGCTCAGTGCTTGATCTTTCATAAGCTAAGAAGGTTTAACTTTTAATAATGTTTCTCTTTAACTGTCCTTGGGACATAAATTAGACAAATATTGACATATGTTAAACATACAGAGCTTTAATGTTAATGCTGGTAGCATATGTTAGACAATGTGGATTGCTGACTTGATTTGCCAATGTCTCTTTCTCTCTCACTCTCTCTCTCTCACTCTTTCTCTCTCTCTCTCTCTCTCTCTCTCTCTCTCTCTGTGAGAGTATTTTTAGTTACTCTGATGTTTAAGAGTTGTAACTGTGTGACACCTGCGACATGCTCTCTGATGTGCTGTGACATTTTCACATTTCCCATGGATATTAATTTTGCATATAAATCCCAGCTCACGCGCAGACGGCAGCCGTTCTGTGTGAGCAGAACTCTGTCTGCGGCTGAAGGGTGTTAACGGGGTGAATTTGGGGTCAAATTGTTTGCGCAAACTCTTCCTTTCTCTGTTCATTCATAAAAACAGCTGAGAATGGAAGCCATGATGGAGAGAATAACATCCATCATGTTTAACGTTTTTTAAAAAAAGAACGACAGAAGCCAGTCCAGACGCAGATTTCTGGTTTGACCCGCTGTTTTAAACGTTCGGAGCAGGTGGACGTCTCGGCCTGTAATCAACGGAAAACGAAGGCCTCTGTGGATCGCTGATGACTGCGGCCATGTTCTAATCACTGCGCCTTTAAAATGAACAGAAGGAAGAAAAGAGGAAAGAGAAAGTGCTCTGATTGAGAGCGGAGAGGAAGAAAAGCGCTTTACAGGAAAGAGGTCTCACTCCGATTCAAGTGGCCCCGTTTAAGGGTTGAAGACAAAGTCAGACAGCTGTAATCAGCTGTCCACAAATACTGTCATTGACTAAATCAGGGGCCATGGAGGGCACAAGTGTGAGTTTCAGTGTGTGTGTTTAAGTGTGTGAGTGTATGTGTGTCTTTGTGTGTGTGTGTCTGTCTGTGTGTCTGTCAGAGTGTGAGTGTGTGTGAGCGAGTGCAAGTGTGCTTAGACTAATACAAATGTAAAATATGCATGTTTTCTTTAGTCCTACGTCACTATTTTTTATCCACCTCTCTCTTCAGCTTTGTGAATGTTGTGTTTTTCCTCCGCAGAAGGATTGAGGCAGTCGTGTCGGGTTGTCACTGTGGAGAAAGCAGGAGAGAATGTAATTGTGTTGTTGCGGTGCTTGTAGAAATCCCATCAGCCCTTTGGGCAGGCCTGTCACACAGCATAAAGAGCGGCTAAAAACTTAAGTGTCTGTAGACAGAGCAGAAGCAGCGCCGGATGGGAAACGCCTCTCGCTAAGAGACGAGGTGTCACAGGAACCAGATGAAACTGGGCCTGTAACAGAACCGGCTGCTGTTAACATTAGCCGGACCAGTGCTGATAAAAACAGGGAATCTGGTAAATATCCAGACAGCATGAGACACGGTTCTGGTGCCTGCAGGACGGATAAGGCTCTGATCTGTGGCTGCTGGACAGGGTTTGTGTTCTGAGTGAGTGTGGTACCAGTGCCTGGTACTGATAAAAATAGATGGGTGGATAGAAAGACAGTCACTTATATTTAATGCCCATGTGATTTAATTTTTTTTTTGATTGGAGGGTGACCTGGTGGGCGTGACTATTACATACTTAAAAACAATACTGAGATTTATACAGCTTTAAATAACGCTTTTTAATTATATTAATTATATTCCTTTATATATACAGAACAGGATCTGGAATGGCAAAAGTGGAGTGACACTTGAATTGAGCTGCAGTGTGTACGCGACCTGGATTCTGTTCCACATTTTGACTCGCTTTACTAGCTTTACTGAAAGGTTAAAAAAGCTTTATATCGGCGTAGCATTAGAAGTTGTATAATTACACACTTGCCCACATTTACACACAGTGTTAAACTAATAACATTTTTATCTGTTTCCGCTAGTGTTTCTTTAGCGGCGTGATCGTCGCCTCTCCCTGCGTGCTGCAATCTTTCTTATTTACTCGGCTTAGAAATTAATTGAGGTTTAATGCACCCCCTCCCTCCCCTCTGTGTCTCTTAATTGTGTTTTGTGAGGAAAAGGAGTTTTTTTTCCTCTGTGATTGTTTTAGGTGCAACTAGAGGTGAACGGCATCTGGACGCGTGTCAGAGCAGAATAAACATGTCAGCGGTTCAGTGGGATGGAAGGCTGCGCTAATGGCGGCAAACGAGTGTGTGTGTGTGACTGTTATTAGCTGTGAAAGCTTGGGGAAGTGTGTTTGTTTTGACTGGAATTATTCACTTCCTTTAAAGCTTTCATTAAGAGTTTGTTTAGAGGAAGTCTGTCTTCAAAGACAAGGGTTGAAGGCAGAGGTCATACGCTTGATCTTTACATGAACCTGACGGCGGTCATGCTAAGCTAACATAGTGGGTAAACACACACACATGCATAGCAGTGATTCATGCAGGTTTAAGAACCAAGCCCACCAACCCTTTAAAATTAGCGTAGCGATGTGGCATAGGAACGTCTTACGGTCATTTATCAGCGTAGCTGTGGTTCAAACGTGGGCCGGGTGCCACAGGCAGCCACAACGTTAATATAAAATGAGTGCGATCCAAAAACACTACAGTCACAGTCTAGTTCTGTATGTAAAAAAAACTCAGCTCATGTTTCTCTCTCTCTCTCTTTCTTCACCAGATGGTCACGAGAACGAAGAAAATATTTGTGGGCGGATTATCGGCGAGCACAGTTGTAGAAGACGTGAAACAATATTTCGAACAGTTTGGAAAGGTAAGATCTGAACCTCCGTGCCGCGTCTCCGGATGTGTTTGCTTTTAACGCAGTGCTGGAAACAAGGACGCAGGTGTGCAGAACAGCAACAGTTTCCTGTTTCAACAACACAGCGGTTTTCAGTGATGTTGAAACTCGCAGACTACAAAACGTAGATTCAGGGCTGGGCATGGTTAAATGAATTGGGTGGGGTTATGGGCATGGCTACTGTTATTGGTAGTGCTGGATTGGGTGAAGTTAGCGATAATGGTGGAGTAAAACTGGACTGTATGGATATTGATGCCATATTTATCAGATTTAGATATGAGACTGCTGCTCATACCTGTCCGCTGGTATAAAAAAATGAATCAGAGTAAATATTAGCGAGCCACAATCGTGAACACTGAGCAGGACTTGATTGACTTGATTATATGAGACGAGGCTTGTTTAGCTCCTCGCGGCTGTTATTTTTAGTGTCTCGTAGAAGGTTTAAAGAGCACAAGCAATCAGTGTGATTGAGTGTGTCGTCTGAAACTGAGCCTCTCTCTCTTCTTCTTTATCTCTCTCTCTCTGTCTCTCTGTTTCCCCCAGAGGCTGTGTGTCTGTTTGTTAGGTGGATTTGTATGTTTATTAAATAAACTGCCCATGTGTAGCACCCTGCCATTATCGCTGTGTGTTTGTGGAGCACTGAGACTCCCACAGACAGAAACACAATCCTTAGACTCATCTGCAGAGAGAGACAGAACAGTCAAGCCATTCAAATGTCTGTATTAGACATGTTTGGAGTTTCTTATTGAGATGAAACTTATTGAGTTGAGGTGTGTGTGTGCATCAAGCTCTTGTTAAAGTCTTGTTGTTACTGCACGAATGGTTTATGTTCTTACATATATCTGGGTGTGTTTGTGTATGTTTCTGGTTAGTTGTGGGTAGTTGTTTTGGGTGGTTGTGGCAGTTGGTAAAGAAGTGAAAGAAGGAAACAGGTGTGAGTTTACAAAGATCACAGTAGCATTTTCCTTACACACATGCACAGGGACACACACACACACACACACACCTGTTTGTTTGACTGTATTAATGTGGACATCTCATAGACTTCTATTGTTGCTTTAAATGATGATGGGAAATTGAGAGGCAGTACAGAGAGAAACACGGTCATTCAGTATAAAGTGATGTTCTTCACTCAGGTGTGTGTGTTCAGACACAAGAACACTTACAAGTGTGCACTACAGAGTTCACTCAAGTGCAGCTTTGAACGTCACACAGAGACACAGCTGCCCACCACTGACAACAACTCCCTGTAGAGAGAGAGCGAGAGGGAGAAAGAGAGAGCGAGAGAGAGAAAGAGAGAGAGAGAGAGACACCCAGGCACTTGTGTTCTTCCTCTCAGAGGAAAGAGAATTAAAAAAAACAAACGTTTTTCGGAAGGATAAGATGATGTCTGGGTCAGAGACAGGAAATGTGATATTTGAGATGTGATATTACATGATGGCAGATGTTTCGTGTATATTGAGATTTTGTAAACAGCAGACCAGCAGTACGAAACCATACAGCAGAAGTTCTGTCTGTGTGTATCAGTTCATTTTGTGACGTGAATGCTTATTATCTGCAGCCAAATGGATATAAAGACCATTAGCAGATGTTCACTGCTGCAGATATGCCGTACAAACTCGCTTTAAACCCAGAACTACTTTACTGTTTCATTTGTACAGATTTATACGTCTGGTTGTGTCTGCAAGGAAAATAGACAGGAAACTTAAGCAGTCTAATGAAGTTTGAGTTCCTCAGTCTATAGTTTTTTCTCCTACACTATAATCTGCTCTTGTGTGTGTTGGTTTATGTGTAATTATTTCCTGTAGCTTAATTGGTCAATTAGAGCATTGGGTCAGCACCACAAAGGTTCTGGATTTGAGACACTGGATAAAAAATGCTGGCCAAATGCACAAATCATGACAAGATCATGGTTCTGTTAGCAGATCATCATTGGACCATCATTGTGGACAATTGTAGATGTGGACAGTTGTAGATGTAGACATAGTGTAATTTGTGGAATCATTTCTGTCCATTTTAGAAGTAGCTGCTTTCTTCCAATAAAACCTGGCTGTTTACTTTCGTTCTCCACCATCTATGTAGCAGCGCTCACCAGTGGTCCAGAGGAACCGTACAGAAGAGCTGTAGGGTTTTATTGATGAGCTGTTGTGAAGGTTTCACGTCTGAAGCTGAGCCTGCAGGCGGTGAGAGCATCACGGTGGAAACGGACATAGTCAGGCATTAGCTAGAGGAAGGAAGAACTAGGGAAAGACAGTAAAAGTCTGTTAATTATTTTATAGTTCCTGTGAAAACATGTGGAGCACGCAGGAATCGCTCCAGAGAATAAGTTATTTTGTTGAAACATTGATGAAGACAGTAGATGGACTCCAGAACCTAGTTAGCCGTCATGGGTCCTGCTGTCTACAGAAGCATCAGTTCCTGTTAAAGCAGCAGAGCTGGAACTGTGTCATGAAATTAATATTCAATATAGACGATGTGAGAACAACGCAGTTCTCTAATAATCATAATTAAAGTTTTAGGTTAAATACACTCACAAAGGTGTTTCACAAAGCCACAAAATAATTATTTTGTCACATCCAGGTATATGGTTCCATGAGGAACCTTTAAAGAACAAAAAAGCTTCTTTGTAGTGGTTCTTTAGACTGTTAAATGGTAAGAACAAGTCAGTTTTTTTAATGACTTTGTATCTGTACATTTCAGTATTAATTAAATAAATGTATCAGCATTTTTCCTAAAAATGTCTTGGATGTATTTTTTACGGAACTTGCAGAGCAATGCATTGTGGGATTGCTTTTAAAATTAGGGATTTTAGAAGCAGCATAACTTAGATGTCTGTCTTTTGAAAAGGCTTTAAATGCTTTAAACTGGCTTAACTGTTGTCTCTGTAGGCAGCTTACAAAGACTTTAGGTCAGACCAAAGTAGTAATATGGCTGTGGGCTCCTGTGGCTTTTAGGGGATCAGTGACTGTTAGGAGCTGAAGCTCAGGTGAAGGCTGTTTTCTTCACCGAGGCAGGCTCTGATTGGATAGCATCTTAGCTGTGGTGCCTCAATGACAAGATTTCTAGACAGACATGAGAACATTCTCAGAGCTTTAGAGAAGGAGAAGAACTCATCTTCTCCTTGAGCTTCTCCTTGAGCAACATCAGCTGACCCTGTTCATACAGAAGTTTGTTTGAGCTTTAGTCCTCTGTAAATAGACTTTGTGTGAGGGGCTCCTGTAGAACTGATCCCAGAACAGCAGGAGGCAATGGCAAACATCTCATGTGCTTTTAGAGGAGCTGACAGATTGGTCCTCAGAAGTCTTTTAGATACCACCTGTGACTGACAGCAGCTCTCTAACCAGAAGAGCAAGGAAATTCAGATGTCATTTCTCTCATCTCACGATGGTACTTCCAAAAAGAAAAAATTGATCAATCTTTTGTGTTTCAGTTGTGGTATTTTGTCTACAAACTGCTCTGTTTTGATGGTTTGTTTGGTTCAGTTTGGTGGAAAGACTTGCTATAATCCACCTTATGAATAATTACCCGGGTTTAATGTTTTAATTATGTTTGAATGCTGTTGATTAGAATAGCAAAGGATTTATAGCCGTTCTTCAATTTGTAAAACTGTTATTTTTCAGAATGGAAGCAAAAGCCTTACGATGAAATAAGCTTTAAACTAATCGCCGTATCAAAGGTGCAGCCAGAAGACTTGATGTTTTAAGACTTATTGACTTACCCGTGTCCTATCAAAGTTGCATTTTTGCAAAGCTTAGCAAGTTAGTTTTATGTTTTAGTATCGGCTGAAGACTGACTGTCTGAACAGTTCTGACAGACCTGAAATCTAATTGGGTTCAGCCCTAGTTCTGTGTGTGTGAGTGTGTGAGAGAGAGTCTGTGTGTGTGTGTGTGTGAGTGTGTGAGAGAGAGTCTGTGTGTGTGTGTGTGTGTGTGAGAGAGTGTGTGAGAGAGAGTGTGTGTGCGCGCTGACTGTGCAGAAAGTCGACTCTACCTTTATGGTTTGATTGGTCACATACTTCAGTACATAAACTCGCCGCATCTCCTGAGACGACTCCCCCCCACAGGCTGTCCTTATAAAGACAAAGAGTTATGTCCTTGTTTCTCCTCTTCCTCTGTCTGTGTGTATCAGGGGAAAGAGTGTTAAGACAGAAGTGGATGAATTAACATCTTGTCTCAGATTAGAAGGATTTTTGCCTCTTATTTCTCACACTTCAAACACAAGTTAAATCACACTTGTGTGTCACTATGGTGTGTGTGTTTGTACGTGTGTAAATATGTTAAGTAAACAAAGCTTTTTCCTGTATTGTCTAAATAATTAGGCTCACACACACTTTTGTTTTTATCGTGCAGAGCTAACGCTGTTTTCTAACCTTCTTCTGACCCTTTCACAAACGTTTTCATATTTTTGGATTTTCGTCAACATGTTATTTTGTTGTTTCGCTGTGTTTCTCATTGGTACCGTTGGCTGCACACAGCAGTGTAGGTGGTCTCAAGTATTGCTCATCCTGAGGGGACTTTTTGTTTGCCCAGTTGTTTTTAATGAAACAAACGCAGAAATTTTAAATAATGTTCCAGTGATACAGAGGCCACCGAGCTCAAATAATGACAACAATAAATGCGCTGTGTGATGAGTTTTACGTGTTGGATAAACCATTTCTTTAAAACATTAGTTGATATAATATGTTTGTTGTATTTTAAAGATCAGTTTCTCCTGGAACATCTGTATTATCAGTTTTAATGAGGATTGAATAATAATGAGTTATTTTGTCAGTCTCATCTGCAGAATAACACACACACTCATGCCGCTGAGATCCTCTGCCTGGAGGAGACATGTCAGATTGTTTTAATATGTCTGTGGCCCTGTGACTCTGAGAAGGTTTTAATTATAGTGAATTTTGTGGGTGAGGTTTCATTTCTCTGGCTGCGATGCCCTCTGACCCTCTAATGCAGCTCAGCTGAAGACAGACAGATAGATCCAT
>JBAJNP010012676.1:0-13073 GCA_036877545.1 Yasuhikotakia modesta | reverse complement strand
CTTACTTGAGTTCATCCTCCTCAATGAAGCCACTCTTGTCCTGATCAATGATGGCGAAAGCCTTCTTCACGTCATCAGCGGACTTGCCAGTCAGGCCGACCTTGGCAAAGAATGCCTTGTGGTTGAAGGAGTCAGCGGCTGTGTGTAAAAAATAAAAGTGTGGTAAACCGACACCGCACTTCAACGGAAGACAGACAGTTAAACATCTCTGTGTTAAATGGTATCGTAAATCTTACCCTTGCATGCCTCCAGTGCTGCAGCGATGTCAGCGTCCTTCAGGACTCCGGCGAATGCCATCTTAAGCTGAACCATAAAATTTCGTATTAAACGAGAAAAAACACACAGATATTACTTTATATATCATAAATCAATCTTGCCCTGCAGCTTTGTCACTAGTTGTTATTTTCCTGCAAATGTAAGTGTAGCCCCGATTGGTCCAATTGATCTCATGCATTTATTAGGTTTTTAACACCGTAATTAACGTATTTGTTATACGTTACAAGTATGCACACACGAGTTTAATGCACCGCAAATAGGACAGTTATCACTGTCACATGTAAGTTATGAGGATGTTTAAATCCCAAAAGGGTCCAGGGTCCTTTTAAAAATAAATCGCCAGGTAAAGAAAGTCCAGGGCAGATTCAGTTTTTCGTGATAAGAAAGTTTGAGATGCAAAAGCATTAACATCAGGTTCCATTTCTGCTAGTATTGATTGTTCCAGAATGAAACTGAAGGTGTACCCGTCCTTTTTGTCCAAAGATAGACTGGGTCCCATTGTAAACTCACCTCTGTTGTCTTTGGTGCTGAAGGTAGTTTCAGAAGACTCGAGCTGTGAACTGCAGTGGTTTCCGGCCCCTGATCTTTTCCTTATATACCTTCAGTAACTCCAAATATGAATCATAATGTAATAGACACCCACCGGACGAGGGGCCACTTGACATGCGCCCAGTAGACAAGCTGCACTATATTTATCTTCAAATGTGATGATGCTTAAAAGGCGCGTTTGAAGAAAGGCCATCATATACTTGAATGCTAATAATACTTGCTGCTGATAGTGCATGGATATATTCTTATGGTCACTTGGCTGGAAAGACTTCATGAAGAAACTTTGGGCATATGGGACACATTTGCCAACCTCCTATAGAAAGGTTTCTGATTTTTTTCTGGGTATGGACTTTTGTTAAAATATCTATACATTTTGTACATGTGTATAAATACTTAGCACAGCTTTGTATTCGTTTTGCCTACGGTATGTTTTATTAAAAAATGTTTTGAGTGTTTTGTCTGAACAAAAAATAGCAAATACAATTAAGTTAAAGTATGCTAATTTTTGTAGTCACAAGATAAATAAGATATATTTTTAATGTATATGCTAATTTTTGTTAAAATTATATATACTTAAAAGAATATATAACAAATAAATAAATTTAAAAAGTATTAAAATATATTTGAATTAGTCCGAGTACTCATTTTTCTTTTCCTTTTTTTTCTAGAATGGTTTGAAAAAACTATTCAATAATCCACTAGTTTAGAGATCGTCATGTTTTCTTAATTTGCGTTATGGCAGCCAATAAAATTCACGCTGGCTTTAAACAGCAGGTGGCAGCAGAGGGCTTACCGACGTTTCTACCTGTGCAGTTGAAGTAAACATATACAGAAAACTGAAGTAATTTTCTGACATTTGTGTTTGTTAGCTTGTGAATTGTGGGTTATTAGTATTATTAGCTCTAGCTAGTATATCACTAATTTAATAACCATTACAATAAGCAGAACATTAATAGCAAGGTATTGCCGCTTACTTTACTTTGATTGAATCATACTCAGTGCAGAGCATATAACAGGTTTTGAAAGACTGAGTTTGGCTGGTGCTTTGTTTCTCTCCTCAGTGAGCTATTCTGAGCATTTAGAAAGCTGCCATGAACTCTAATTGGGCATGTGAAAACTATCCCCTGCAAATCCCTTCCAGTGTATCTCAGCAAGTCTTTAGGCCTTCCCTCGCCCAGCCATGTGCCAAGAGCACCAGGACATCCCTGACTTTGAATGTATTATCATAACAGTTTCCAGAACCTGCCACAATACCATTAATGACAACAGCACAAGCCAAAAAGGAGTTCACTTCAAAGGCATATTACACCAAAACTATATTTATTCCTTGTTTTTCACTCTTCCCCAGAAGTGCATTCAAGATTGTACATTTGCACAAGCCAATGGGCTTGAAATAAAACATCCAACTAACACGTACAATACCCTATTCAGACGGTCTACTCAAAATTGAGTAATCTGCCTAAATGTCACTCATAAATAAGATATTTGTATAAAAAAGTGAGGCTGAGAAAGATGTGAGCTGTTGTGAGTTCTGGTTCCATGAGTATGGAAGGGTCGTGGTCAGATGAAAATTTAAGCCTTTACAAGAGCAGCAAACTCTGTGAGATAAGACAAAGACGAGACTACCATTAGTAAGTAGCAAAAGTTACCTTTCTCCACACATATTGCATTTTCATGTATCATCAACAGCTAGATGCTGTAAAGCAGTTATCATAATGCTTATACAATTTCTAAGCTTTTGATGACAGCCTCTGGGAAAGAAGTGGGCACAATAAAAAAACACTACCATACATTTAGACAAGAGTGAATTATATGAATATGTTAAACTGAAAAGCTAAAGTTCAATTTTCTCCTATATGTATATTAATTTCTGATCTTAAATATTTTGTAGCTCACATAAAAATGTACCTAAAAAGGTACATAAAAATGTACCTAATCCCAAACTCAGAAATATTCACTAGTGTAAAAAGCAGTGTCTTTCTAGTTCACTAGTGTCTTTCCTGCTAGTTCTGGAATATTGCACTGACACTGGATTTCAAAGTAGTGTGAAAAATCTCTGTTTATTGTCTCTATATCTTATAACTGTATTAACCAAAGAGCTTGGCCTTCACTATGTGTCTGCAGTACTTCTGCATCTAATTTAAATAAGATGAGGAAAAGGTCGAATTTCTCATGTACCTTCAGCTCCGATTTTGCCATCACCATCACTGTCACCAGCAGACAGGAAGGCCTTGGTCTCTTTGTCTGTCAGAGCCCTGGCATTAGCCTTGAAGTTCTGCAGGAACAGCCTGCAGGAAGAGCAGAGTAATTCAGTTCAGCCTAGTTAAACCACCAGTGTTTTTTGTGTTTTACTTGAGTCTTACTTCAGCTCCTCCTCCTCAATGAATCCGCTGTTGTCCTGGTCAATGATGCCAAAAGCCTTCTTCACATCATCAGCGGACTTGGCGGACAGACCGACCTTGGCGAAAAATACCTTGTAGTCGAAGGAGTCTGCAGCTGTGGAGAGAGAATAAATGTTATTTACAAACAAATGAAACAATAATATCCTCATTTTTATAATCTAAAATATACTTATTGCTTTTAAATCCTAAATACAGTTTTAAAGAATTGTATTATTTTCTGGATTTGCATCTGTTTTATTTTCTCTGTGTTGAATCATATTAGAATGCTTTACAGATCAGTTGTTTATGTACATTCAAACAATCATCCAGAAAATGCCATTATTTGTACATTATTTCATTTTTCAGTGTTTCTGTCTCACCCTGGCAAGCAGCGAGAGCAGCGTCCACATCAGCGGCAGCGAGCAGAGCAGCAACGGCCATCTTTGTTCTGATAAAGCTGCAAAACAACATGTTAAGAAAAAATACATGCAAAAAACATTAAATTGACACACACAAACCTGCATCACCCCTGATAGTTTTAACTATAAAGGTACAGTATAGATGTAGTTCATATCACACGGGTGTCAGTAACTGTGCTGTCTACAACTTAATTGGTTCATTGGTTTAAATACATCTGCCATACATGATTCTAATGAAGTTCCTCGTCTAATGAAGATCTTCTTCCACAGGCAGGTGAGAGAAGCACATATTAACAACTAAACACTACTATGAATTGTAATAGTGAACACAGATCGCAGATACTCCAGCTCTCATGTTTTACTTTAACAGCTAGTTATCCTCAGTGGCAGGCCATTGATAATTAATTTCCAAGGTCTCCAGTGTTGTGACTCAAAGCCCAGTGACCCATTGATGCCTCCTGATGCTCTCCATCAGCGATAAAACATATTCCAAAGTGTACTGAGATGACATTCAATAACTTTTCACTCAGCAAACCATAAAGTTTTAACATGTTGGTGACCCTTTGTAGATGATTTTATCCAGAGCTGAAAGTAGTAAGACTCACCTTGCGCTTTTCTAAGGCGAGTGAAAAACCAAAGGAGTTAGTGGAGGTGTGACCAACACTTCTGTGGGTCCCTGCTTATATACCCTCAGTCTCACCATTTACAGGAATTGGATGCTAAGTAACAGATACCACATGTAAGACTAGGTTAGGTCAGAAAAATGTGTCCAGTAGTCAAGTTGGGCTATTTTTAGTCTCACAAATGGCGTTCAGAACCATGTGTGGGACCCTATAGACATCTCATAAGGCCCTCCTCCCTGCTAGCTCGGGTGAAGTAGCCATTCATGCACACCTTACATTGCACTCAGTTTTTGGAAGACTTCCATAAGCTTGTTTTCATCCCTCTTATTTTAAAATCTCAGGGGAATAAGTGTAGTGAACATGGGAGATGTGACAGAGGTATGGGTCATGTATGTCTAAACAAGCGGATCATGTATCTTTTCCAGGTTAGCAGCTTCGGGGAGCTGTGGCGCAATACCATATGCCCCAAAGTTGTAAAGCATGTCAGGGAGAGATAAGAATAATCCACACATGAAAAGATTAGCAGTTTATTAGTGTGGCCAGATTTAAACCTCAGCATTACTATGTATGTCACCTTGGAATAGATATATTGATTGTGTTAATGGAGAGTGTGGATTATTATTATAGAACTACAGAGTTAGCATGTGACTCAGTAGATGCAATGTAAATACAAAACCTTCATAGCAACACAAGGAATATGGATTTCCCAGATTGCCTTTAATGAAAGCTAATGTTTTCCATTTTAAAATACTTAATAAATGTGTTTCTTTTTTTATTGTTAAGTTTATACATCCACACACTTATAAAGACCACACTAAGCAATGTTTGGTTAAAGTGTTAACATAACTTTTTTTGAGCAGTTTGAAGTACTATGATCATCCATTACAGAAGAAAATTTGATTATTTTTAATCCCAATCAAGATTCAGAATAACAACAGTGACTTTCTATGCAGACCACATTGAAAAGCATCACACAGATAATATTTGCAAAATAAATAAGAGAAAAATGTGAAATGAATCTAGCAGGATGTTCTTCCACGTTTTCATTTCAGCAAGTCACAAAATTCTGTGAATTAAAAGAGAATGTCAGAGAAAAATTCCAATACTTTACTAATACAGTCAGAACATTTTGGGGACATGCTGTAAATACCAAAGATTCAAACACCCAGAATGAAAGACGTGTTAATTTGACTGGGGAGGAAGAGAATTCCCATCAGAGAATTCCCAATCTTTCAAAGCAATCAGTATGTCTGTATGTATTTAAGTGTCTAGAATTGGTCCAAATCTCATATGTACAGCTGATTAATCCCTTAGGCTAAAACAGGAGCCAGACAGATAGGGAGGGGCCTGGTTTCTATAGAAGTAAAGCCCCCCCAAGGACCTATTTTGAAAGGCCTCAATGCTGATTTGGTTTTACCTTCCATCCCAATTTTGCCATCTCCATCACAGTCTCCAGCTGCCAGAAGAGCATTGGTCTCTGCCTCGGTGAGCTCTCGTGCCCCTGAGCAGAAGTTCTGAAGGAAGCGTCTGGAGACACAATCAAAGACCAGCATTAAAATAATCAGAAGGTGTCATAATGTACTGTTACCCAATATAAAATCCAGTACTTATAAACAATCTAAAAATGATAAAATCCCAATGTTTGAGCTAAAAGTTTACTTCAGCTCCTCTTTTTCAATAAATCCACTCTTGTCTTGGTCCAGAGTCTTAAAAACTTTTTCCCCATCTGAATCGCCTATCCCCATCAGGCCGACTTTTTCAAAAAAAGTCTTGTAGTTGAAACTTCCTGGAGCTGAAAGGCGACAAATGTAATAAAATACAGAGATTAGGAGTACAGACACAATAAGGGACAGAGCATTAGAATAATGTAATATGAAATATTACAATAGAACATAGATAAGAAATTAATGGAATAAACCTAACTGCCAGGCTATGGGATTAATCTCATTAATCAAACAAAAGGCATTAAAATAACTGCATATGTAAGTAAATTATTTTTTGGTTCTTTGGTTGTGTTCTCAATCATATATTTATCAAATTGATATAGTAAAAGTGTTTTAATAAAGCAGGGACATTTGCATTTCTGGTTGGTATGCTTGTATCTTTTGGATAAAATAATTAAGCACGATTGCTATGTGAAATTTGCATGGCTGGTGCATGTGTGTGGTCTCGGATGCTCAGCACAAACACTCTGGTATCCAGGTGGCAACTGTTCCCCAGCCCTCTGGCTGCCTGGATACCTGGACCTCCCCATCCCCAATGCACAGGCCTGTGGGAGTCTCTCTGCCAGCAGAGATGTGAATGTGCAGCTGCAACTTATGTGACTACTGCACACACATTTGTCTGTGCTAGAAGTGACAACTGTGTAAGCGAGTAAGCTTGAATATGTGTCCAGTGTGTGTAGCTATAGATGAATATAAATTTGGTGTGTTTGTTAGCTTTAACTAACCTTGGCAAGACTGGATAGCTCCCTTGATGTCATCCTGTTTCAGTAATCCTGCAAGTGCCATGGTCCCCTCAAACTAAATGCTGCAAATATAAAGTAAAATAAAAATGGGGCAGAAACACACAGGAACACAAGTTTTGCATCTGCCTACTTCAATGTTTTAACAGCATCAGCAATGTTTTAGAACATGCCCCCAAGTTTTCAGTCAAACTGTCAGATATAATGTACATTTTAAAACAAAGCCATAATTCATCTTATTTCATTTCGAAAAAGATTTTGTTTTCAAAAGTCAGGAAACCACAATGATCCATTAAAAGTAAGTATTCATCCAAAGTAGTAATTTAAAAAAATGAATAATTCTGTGACTATGATTTCTAACAGCTATAGCAAGCAGGTTTAGCAGTTCACATGTAAGAAAGCAAGCACTGACCTTCTGGACCGGTTGTGGAAGTGATGTGTGACAGCAGCCCCTCTCAGTTGTATCCTCTGAAACAATCAACACACAGAGACCCTCTCCTTCACCTCTGCAATCGAGTGCACAGAGACCCGTGATGCTCATGCCCTTAAAGCCAAGGAGGCCTTCCTTACCACAAAACACCTCCTACTCATTAGCTAATCAGAGCAGATCATTTCTGACAGCTATTGGCTTGAAAGGATGAGATTTTTGCATATACTCTTGAAGGACTCAGGTGAGCTCTGAGGTCATTGGCTGTGAGGTACTACTGGGACATGTAATGATGCTGCAGGATCTGTAGTCTTGCCTTTGTTCTCATTAGTGAAGGATGAGTAAGTGCAAAATCACAAAGAAATCACAATCATATAAAATTATAATCATTCAGTTGACAATATCTGAATATTAATGTTTTATACATACTTTAATTGGATTAAGGATAGTTTTGATGGCTATAATAGTAATACATAGGAAAACATATAAATGAAACAACATAATAATAACATTGTTAATGAATAAAACAGCATTAAAATATAAAAACAAACTTTTACCTAAATAAGAGATATAATGTAATTATTCCTATTATCAATTTTATACAATATCTCCAACAATCTTCAAACACTTAAGCCACACTAATACAAATATTAGCACATTAAAACTAAATATTTGCCAAACCAGGGAAACATTTACTAATATTTGTCAAATATGTCTATAGTTTGTATGTTGAACTGTAGTTAGGGTCATCTGTATATGAGATCAACTGATTTCATAAATGTACTAAAAATCACCTTGACACCACATCTCTTAAAAGCTGGTGCTGAGAAAATTCTTTCATTGTGTTCAAGTGCCTTGATATTTTATTTTTTAATACAATACAATACACTGTAAGTTAGATATAAATTTAACTGAGAGGTTTAAGACATTTAGAAAAAGTTTTTTTTAAAAAAAGTTTTAGACAAATAAAAGCTTAAAAGATTTCTTAAAAGATTAATAACTAGTCAAATAAGCAAATCTATGTTATGTTTGTCCAAATGGTCAGAATTCCTGGTATCCAGTGAAGCACATTTTGGAACATACTTAAATCATGCTGTAAGAGCATGTGAGTGAATGTTGTCATTGCCACAAATGGGACTGATCAAAATAATTATATGTGCATAAGAGATGTTATTTATTTATATTTCAGACATAGTTATATTATGAATAACATTTATAACATTTACTTACTTCCCTGGGAAGGATGGGTTAAATGCTAAGGTCACATTTCACATATGGGTAACCATAAGTGACAAAAACATTAATACTAATATTATATTACAATTAATAACGTGTTGCTATTAATAAACGTCTTTATCAAACTATTCAATGTTCTTCAATGCGTTGTGACAGTACTTTTAAAGGCGTGCTTTCTTCGACAATGAAATACTTTAACGTGAATAACATCATCAGACGATGTGTCATCTGAACAACTGTCACCGTCGCCCGTTCGCTCGTGCAGGGCGCGTGACGTGACGCGCTACGTCACGAAACATGGCGCTCATGCGGAAAGGTGATGCTGGACCACTGTGTTTGTTACGATTTTAATTTTTCTATACACTTAAGGCTTTTACTATGCCGAGAAAGCTTTTATCCACACATTTGATCGTTCTGGAGAGGTAGTGAACGAATGGTTGAGTTGAAACGATGAGAAATACTCGTAAATAAGACGCCGGTAGCGGTTAGCATTAGTTTAGCTTCATAAACATCACAGGACTGTCATGTTAGCTAAAGCTGATAACGAAATATTACTCAAAGTCTTTGAGTCTTTGACACGGCTGAGGTGATAATATAGATGTAAACAGATATAGATGAACGAGTGCAAGCGTCATCTGTGTTATTTATTGAGGTATAAAAGCTCTTCATAGGTAGTTGAGGTAGTGGATTAGCTGCAGCGCTGAGGATAATGGAAGCTCTCCGTGGAGGCGTGTGTGTGTGTTTACTGGGATTTGCTACATTGATACAAGCTGCTCCAATCTCTTACAAACACTCAGGTAAGATGTCAGTGGCACGATCGTGTGCATATTGCTTTCCCTCATGTTACCCATGTCTCAAAAGTGAACTAGTGAGTTGCCTACCTAGACAGCATCATATAAGGGCCTTGTAAATGCTCTGCCAATCTAGACAGCAGCTGTGCTGACAGCTAATACCTCTTTAGCAGTGTTATGAATACATGGGTACTACAGGTTAGCAGTGCTATTGTAAATAAATAAATAATGGTACTGATTTGTTAGTAATGTCAGCAGGTGAATTGATAGTTTGTGAGCAAAACTTTACAATGTTCATTGTTGTACACAAATGTTTGGCCAAATCAATTTCAGTATTTCAATTTTCAATTCAAATCAGTCATTATCTCTTGCGGTGTTACAGTTGGGTAATAATAATAATTGGGTAATAAGAATGATTCTAGTAACTAGATTACAAGAGTGGGTTTGTAAGCAAATGTGATGATTAACATAGATTGTCATCAAACACTAACCTATGCTTATCAAATACTTCTAACTCCATTTAGTACAAAATAGCCTAATACGCTTGAAACCAGTTTGTTGTACAGGTTACTCCTGATTGTGGTTTCACTATGTGAGATGTAGGCCTGGCTTCTCATTACAGGTAGCACAAGTTAAAATATGGCAAATCATAAACCCAAGTGTTTCATTTCTTATCAGTGGTAAATGATTGACTTAGTAACAAGGACTTTTAGCCAGATGGTTTACTAATCACAAGCACTTTATAATCATGGTTGATCACAGATGGTGTTTGCAAAAATAGAAATTGATGCCTAGAGATTGAGTTGATCAGTTGTATAAAATGAGTTTTTCTTTCTTTTCTAAATCTGGCTACATTTCCACATTGTTCCATGCAGATGACCTAAATTTTAAAGGACTGCTATTGATTGTTGACTGTTGACTGTCTCAATTTGCTCCTCTGATATTAATTCTCAGTCAGGCCTGAAACAGGCGTAAAAGTCAAGGTGACCAGGCCTTTTTAAAATGCCTTCAGTTTGAAAGATGGTATGTAAATACTGTACACACAAAACGTAGTGACAGTCATTAGTGTTTGTTTTCAGTTGGGCTGATGCAGTGTCATGCTGTTGTTACCAGCAATCTTTTGCTAGTGCTTAACCTTGTTAAAGTCATATAGTAATTTTAAATGAAGCAAACCTGCCCACAGCCCAAATCCTGAATTTCAACCATTCTATTACAATTGGAATTTAAATGACTTGACAGTGGGGTTGTCAGAACCATGTAGTCAGCTAGTTGATTTTAGGAAAGTGGTGGTTCAGAGTCTGATCCTGGTAGACAAGTTTCCTAGCAACATATGGATGCTACAGCACAGCCTTTCTGTTGGGTATCTGGCAGACATATAAAAAAATAAATTGGCTAAATGAGTATAACCTTTAACTGCACAAAGCTGTTTTAGTTTTCACAACAAACCGATTATACATAATTATGAGAACATTCTTTATAGCAGGCGATTTATTATAAAAGCAGTGCTTTTATAGCTGGAGTGCTGGTGCTTTGCGTTACAGGCGGGTAATCTTTATAATCTTTCAAATATATTATAAAAGACCCTTCCACTGTGCTATAATTTACCCATATTGCACGTTTTAGTTACATTTTTGGGAAAGGCTCAATGGCAGCTAATAAAAAGTCATCAGTGTTTTTAAATCATATGTTACCATGGAAAACAAATACTATGAATTTTAAATGCATTTATTTTGTCATCTTTTAATGGTACACTTGTACCATTACACCCAGTGCAACACCCAGTCCAATTGGGTCATCTAGTGAAGACCACTTCATTATGCAGGGGAACTGAAATAAGAGCTGGCAGTGTGGTGTTTATTGACCTGAGAAGGAGTTGAATAATTTGTGCTGCTTGCCAAGCCTTGATATAAACCCCTGAGTCAGATAAGAAGAACAAACAGGGATGTGATTCTGCTGCTGCCCACTGTCTGTCACTCATCAGAGAAGCAGTAATGATCTCTCTCTCATCTGGTCAGTTTAAAAGAGCCTAGTCAGTTTATAGCATTTTACTTGACAAAATGTGCTTTTAATGTAACATCTATTATGTCCAAGGTCATATTTTAACAATTGAATTTAGTACATTAGACTGATTCAGAACGATTAGAATCTTTTTAGTAGAGATACCACTAAATTTTAGCTAAATGTGCCTCTTCTGTTTTTGTTAATGTTATATAGCTATGCGGCAAAGTAGCAGTGTTCAGTCTATATCAGCAGAACAATGCAGACATTTACAGTCCTGTAACAGAACCAAATATCAGAAAAATATTTTGGGTCCTGTGTTAATTTTTACCTAATGTAAACCTAATGGTAATGTTTGTAGTCACTGAGCTTGAACCCTTGTTTCTTTTGTTCTCACTGCCTTAGGTGTTTCATTGGCACTTTGGCTTTTGCTTGTTTAATTTTCAGTTCACATGACGCTACATGTTATTGATTAACTCTGACTTGAGGAATAAGTAATGTAATACTCTCTTAGTCAATACAATGTTTCATGTCTATAACATATAAATTGATTTTTGCCCTCTGTCTAACATCATGAATGACACTGTTACATAAATAGGCCGCCTTCCTTTGGCTAGATTTCTGTACCATTTGGTTGGTGTAGACTAACAAACTGGGCTATTAACAAGAGAGTTATAGATAAACACTGTATTAACTTTAGGTTTGTGCCCTTCAAGACACTCAACCTCTACTCCAGTTGGTGATAAGTTTACTGTGAATGAGTTTGGATGCAACCATAAATGACAAATTAGGTTTTCATTAAACAATAGGTAAACAGAATGACTCGCTGTGTCTATTCACCACTGTCAGTTCAATCTCAGTTATTGGTCTCACTGTGTATTTCTGACACTCTAGCCTCTAAACATCTGAATCTTTTATGGAGCATTAAATAAGATACTGCGACTTTACATGTCATGTCAATGTGACATGCATACATTAAGTCTAATTCTAAGATGTTTTTCAGTTTATTTCTAATATTTCTAATAAATGTAATCTAATTCTAATAAGTTGTCCAGTCTAGCCCATATAATAACCTGTGGTGCTTATATGAAGATCAGACAATCACATCAGAGCCAGTTGTCGACTACTGTAACTCTGGCAAACAGACCTGTTAATAAATTAATCACCAAAAAGTTTTTTTTAAACTTTACAATTTGTAACTATAATTAAACCCAGTTTATAGCACAAATATTCCAAGAAACGAGAAACAAGTTATGGTGTACAACACATTTCAAACCTCAGGAAGTTTCTAGCTTATGTTTTACTAGGAGTAAATATACCTAGAAACACAGTCTAATCTCAAAAGACAGTTTTAATAAGATTTTTGTTGAAGTTTCTTTGACACAAAATATTCCTCTAACAACAAACTGGATGATGTTTTAAACCTCTTTGTGTTTGGTAGTATTACAAAATAGGATTTTAAAACATTTCTTTGTTTTATTTGAGTTGAACAAATCCTGTATGTTGTAGTTAAATCAAGGCAAAATCTCTAAACAAACAATTGTTAGCAATTATTACAAGAAACACAATAAAATAGAAATATTTTGTATTTCACCCTTAACGTAAAGAGCATTTCATCCTTTACCTTAAAGTCACGCTACAACAGTATTATTATGATGGGCAGATGTTTGTGCCCATCCACCAACTTTCCACTGTTTTGCATTGTTCTCTTTTGTTTATGGTTATTTTGTTTATGGTTTACATAAAATGTGGTTCATACCTTATTTGTAAGATAAAATATTCCTTTCACACATCTGATTGTCACATTACATTGTTACTGCCTTTGGTGTGACATTGATCTTGTCTTATGTGTGTTTTATTTGTCTGGGTCACATCTCTACTGGTTGCTTAGCAACAGTTTTCTCATGGA
>JBAJNP010012675.1:0-13074 GCA_036877545.1 Yasuhikotakia modesta | reverse complement strand
CACATTGAGTACTCTGAGACTTGGCGTACATCAATGCCGCAGTTTGCCAGATCATCTTCAGTGAATGTACTACTACCCTTCCACAGCTGCTGGAAAGCCAGTTCTCCCAGTTTCAGAATCAATGTTTTATCAGATTCTGAGAGTTTCTTTGTGTTTTCTACATTGGTTCCATTATATTTCTTATGTTTAAGATCAATCTGAATGAGCAGGAAGTGAGTGAACATCTCTGTTGAAGTTTTGGGTTTTTCATTAGTTTCCATTACTTAGCATGTTTTCTAGCACAGTGGCTGAAATCCAGCAGAAGATTGGCATGTGGCACATGATGTAGAGACTCCGGCATGATTTGATGTGAGTGATGATTTCATTTGCCTGTTTCTGGTCACTGATTTTCTTCCTGAAGTATTCTTCTTTCTGATGGTCGTTGAACCCATGAATCTCTGTAACTCGATGGACACATTCAGGAGGGATGCGACTGGCTGATGAAGGTCTTGTAGTTATCCAGAGAAGAGCAGAAGGAAATAGATTCCCCTTGATAAGGTTTGTAAGCAGAACATCAACAGAGGTTTGCTCATTTATATCAGAGCAACGATCATTTGTATGGAAATCAAGAGGATACTGACAGACATCTAAACCATCCAGAATAAAAAGCACTTTCAATGTCTGAAAATCTGCTTCTTTCAATTCAGGACTATATTGATAAATGAGTTGGAGAAGACTACACTCCCAAATTTTCCGGTTGAGGTCCTGAAATGGTAGATGGATAATGACATTGATATCTTGGTTTGATTTTCCGTCAGTCCAGTCTAAAATGAACTTCTTCACTGTCACATTCTTTCCAATTCCAACAATCCCCATTGTCAGTACTGTTCTGACTTGTATATGTCCTGGCAGTGTCTTGAAGATGTCATTACAAGTCAGTGGAGTTTCTGGAGTGCTTCTGCCTTGTGAAATCATCTCATGCCTTAACACCTCATGTTCATTATTTATCTGTCCACTTCGACCCTCTGTCATGTAAAGATCTGTGTAGATTTCATTCAACAAACTTTGTTTACCATGAGATGAATTGCCTTCGTTTATATGTTGACATTTTTGCTTCAAGTTTGCTTTATTGGCATCTGTGATTTTTTTAAGTGGATTAGCTAGGTGAAAGTAAAAGATATTTAAATGGAGTGAATATTAAGTACACAACAAATCAGTGTTTTACCCTACATAAATTCACATTTATTCACATGTTTATGTAGTAATATAGTAATTTACTATAGTAATTTAGCTATAGTAATTTATATTACCAGTTGCCAGTAAGTGAAATGTGATCCTCCATGCTCCCTCTCCTCCAAAGCTCTCCAGTAATCTCTCAGCAACGTCAGAAACACTAAGCTCCTCTGGATGACTTCCTAGGCATTCTGGGTATTTCTCACTTAGGCCTTTTAGGAGAGTTTTGTATTCATTTGTCCCCATGTTCCCCAAAACATGAAGGAGCAGGATCTGACTATCTGGTACATCAGATAACTGGAGTAAAAAACAGATTAAACAGGCTATATTGTAACCTGCACAGCCTTCCTTTATAGTTAGAACCTGATGACATATTTTGCAGGCACCTTTTAAAGAAGTTGTGGTGTACATTGCTATGCCACATGACCTTGACCTGCCCATAAACAGGCCTGATTTTACATTTGTTCAAAGTTCCCATAGCGTCAAAACTAATGCATTTTTTTCCTGTCTCAGGAAACCAAGTTACATATGTAACCTGAGTCAGTTCCTTGGTTTTCACAAAGTTTTCTGTTAACACATGATGGCTATGAAAGATTAAATGGTACTGAGGTGCTGCCATATTTAAACCATATAAACAAACGCTCTGATCGGTTTGTTTACATGGATATGTGTTGTATCAATTGCTTAATAGGATAAAAATAGAAATCATTCACAATTATTTTGTTTAGCTTCAGAAAACATTGGTTAACATACCACTTTAATGATGGATGGATGTGGTTTCGGCTTTAAAATCTCAGGCACTCTCTGTGCATCATTGTTGAAGTTCAGAGGTGCAAGAAGTGATCCATCACTGTTCAGAGACAGACGTGATGGTGTAGGTGAATCTGTTCTTTTCTGTATATTTCTAGAAATGAGACAGAATATTAACTTTACATTAAATATAGATATCTGTTTATGATTTTTTTTCTTTTTCCAAACCTTTCAATGAGTCCCTGTGCATCATTGTTGAAGTTCAGTGGTGCAAGAAGTGATCCATCACTGTTCAGAGACAGATGTGATGGTGTAGGTGAGTCTGATCTCTTCTGTATATTTCTAAGAGTGAATAAAACACAAAAAATGTAGATTAAATAGCTTAAATATTGAAAAAGAGGTAATCTTTTAAACTTCTACCTTAGAAGAGAAGTTTAAAACATTTTTGTATTCATGCTGGTTTCATATATTTATTTTGCAATTTCAAAGCATTTAGTAAAGATCAGTTTAATGGCGAAGATTTAATGACTGTACAAAATTTAAAATAATATTTTCATGATTTTAATTTTTTTAGCTTAGAAAATAAAATGTGCCTTTTTACAAAAAGTTAAACTATTGTTAAGAAAAAGCAATTTACCTGTTTACCATATACCTTAGAAACATTGAATATGTTTGTTAGGGTATAGTTAAATTACTTTATTATTAAGGACATCAAATTAAACATTATCCTGTCCTTACAGTTCAAATTGAATGTCCTCTTTTGGACTGTTTTTACAGGCAGATCCATCACCATGATCTCCAGATGCACTCATTTCTGTAAAAACACATTTTTTGGATAATTATAAAATAAACATAATTTTTATAATTAATTATGCTAGCACACTTGTCCTGGTTCACCTACGTTTAATAGATGGTTACAGCCAGGATTTCTCAACACGAGAAGTTAACATTACAGCTGGAAACCCATAAAAGCTGCTTCAATAAAGTGGTGACAATTTAATTGCTCTTGGTGTCTACAAGTTAGCGTCAGCAGCCATGAGTTGCAATGGTGTGACGTCAACTCACCTCTTCCAACTTCCTAGATGTATCTACAGTGGCGGCGCAATAGGTCACCCTGATTACTATGTTGTTGGAACTGCAACATTTTGACACGTTAAAATAAGAACAAGGAGAAAAACAGAAAAAGCACAAATGTCAAAAGCACAAAAAGTAATCAACTACGTTTACTTAGTTAATTATATAGAATTACGTTTATGTAATTCTCAACTGTGCATTTTTTAACTATTAACTCTTTTAAAAGTTTAAATGTGCGTTTCTTTTTTATCACAATACAGTACTTTAGGGCTATACTTGTCCCATACTTAACGTCGTAAAAGTTGTATTGATATTTTTCGACACAAAAAATACATTTATTGTGCGGTAACCATTTTGTTCTTTGTTCTGCGAACTCCTTCAACCGGGACTTAATTCACAATATACTATAGCCTCTCGTACTTTATTGCTGACTTTATTATAAGTAATACACCATGTATACGAGATCAACAAGTGCCTGGTTCTAATAATTCCCTTTCATGTAAAAAATTAGGCGCGTAAACGCTCACTGACTCACGTCAGAAATATAAATATAATCGGTTGATTTACTAACAAATCCATAATACTAACAAATTAAAAACAATGTATTCTAGTTGACCGACTAAATAATTACATTTTGTGATCGTTTTTCCAGGTAATTTATTTATTAATAAATAAAACTTACCTTAAAGCTTAAACTTACCTAACGTCTCATAAAATAGTTTTGCTTTCACTTTTCCCCTCAGTGTCGCAGTATGAATTTAGAAAAAAGTGGGAGGAGCCATTGTCTTACCTAAAGTTGTGGCTTTGTAAAATCACTTTATAAGCTTGCCATGCTTTTATTTGTTAATACTGTTTTACTCAGGAATTATTATGCACATGATAACCTTCAGCATGTGTATCATTTACAGCATCATATTATTATCATATTATTATTAAGTGCGTATTAAACTGAAAGTTTCTTTCTTCTTTCGTGCTGGTTGATATGAGTTTGTACATGTTTGTTTACGACACGAGGCTCACATTTCAGGTACGGGTTACAAAGATAATTGCGTAATCTATGTTTGTATTTAATAACGCGGGAGATAGATGGCGTGATTTTAAAACACAGTAATGGTAGGGTCAAAAAAACGTAAATAGGTTCTGGCTGCAGATTTGCAGTTGCACTCACAGACTATGGGGAGGCTGCAGACCTGGAGCAAGGCAGATCTACGGCCCAGGCAGTTTTACAGCCCAGGCAGTTTTACGCCGCTGTTGTTCCTAATGCGTCAAGTTAGACGGTGAAGATGGCAAGTAGTACACATCATTCTGCGTGTAACGTTAATACAAAGCAGTCAACGAACAATTTGCTAATATGAAGCAACAGTGCGCCAAGTTCATATACAAAAAAATAATGCTTAACGTGCTCATGTAATAGCCGGTAAACAGCCGATACAACATTAGTTTGGGCAAGAATTGCAAAAGTAGGCCTACAAATAAAATGAATAACGTCAACAATAATAGCTAATAAAAATAAACAAAAACTATTAAAAAATAATAATATATACTATACAAATAATTTGTTAATGTAAATAGTTCGTTTGTTTGTTTTGTTAAATGACCCAGTTTCCTGTGCATTTATGGATAGCTTACTACCCAGAAACTGCCCCTCCAAAATTTTTGGTCAGGAGCCGCTACTGAATAAATATAATAGTTATAATAGTTAAGATAGATAGTTACATTCAGATAATAAACAATCTTATCCCATTTATTAAACACAGTGTAATGATATGGACCATTGATAACATATGTTGTATAACTTGTCATACAGCCATGGAACATTCAACGTTTTCTAAAATGCCAAGGTCATTTAATCATCTGAGAAGAAAAAGACAACTTTTGTGAACAATTTTTTATTTTAAATCATTTATATATGACACTGACTGATGACCCTTGGGCTTGCCAATCTTCTTTAAGTGTTGTTATATCCTCCTGTCAAAATGCTCCCGCTCACTGATTTAAAAAAAGAAAAAAATAAGTTGGACAATTGTAAAGAAAATAGTTAATTGTAAATAATGACAAGGTGTCATGTTTGATAATTTCTCCTTTATGATCCCTGCAATACCTTAGGTCCTCTCTGAAACATTTCCTCAGCCTCCAGGATAGACAGATTTTCAATAACAGCAAGGGCACAGATGATGAACTACCAGAGAAATAATTGGGATTGAGCACACCCTGAATAAGCCAAATATCGACACCATGCATAACTCTAAGCTAACACATAAGACCTACCTCTGGATAAAGGACATCCATGATGAACTTGATCTTATCACTGTGCCTGTGCATGGGTGTGCTGTCCAGAACTGAAGACAGGTGAGAGTGAACTGCATTCTGAGAGTAAACCCAACTAGCTCCTGACTGTCAATGTACACTTGCACAGGCACTGTCTTAACAGAACACTTGGATAAAGTGTCAAGCCACTTTGATTTATTTTGGCCACTGATGATGGACTGTGAAGACAAAATTGAGAATCACATTAATAACATTACCATGTTTGTCTCTACAAGTTTTTTATATACTAGACAAGATATTGGGTTGAAATGCATTATTGATACACATGCCTGCTCCTTCATTAGAAACAACCCAAACCAAATTTTACATTCAAACCATATGGGACCAATGTTGGTGATTGTTGGTGGTCAACTACTGATAGTGAATAACTTGTTTTCTTAATATAAACTTAAGAAATAATCATTTTGCTTGCTTGCTTGCATTTTGCAGTTTGTTTGCTTGCTGTAATAAACAGTGCATTTAAATTTCCTTACTTTCATTAACATACAGACCGATTATAAATCTGTCTTTTTTATGTTCGTAAAGTTGCTGCGAAATCCATGTGGTGTGGGTTAGAAGAATATCTTACCAGAAAAGGCCATTGTACGAGTCAGAAAACCAAAAGATTAAAACATTTAAATAAGAAAGAGAGGCAGAGCTAGCCTACATAGAATTTAAGCAATTAAGCTTACACATGGTTAGCATTAGCTAAAACTGAGCCGGACTGTCAATATTGTCTTTGCATATAAATTATAAAGATGTCATATAAATTATAAAGATGAAATCAATTAATTACTTACGACCTTTAGCTAATCAGTTATAAATTAGCTTTAACGAATATGTACCATACTAACCTCTTTCTTGTTGCTTCTCGATTTAGTTTGATTCGGTTCTAATGGATCATATACTGTGCAGCCTCCCCCTGGACGCATCAGGAACAACAGGGGCGTAAAAATGCCTGGGCCGTTGATCTGCCTGGGCCATAGATCTGCCTTGCTCCAGGTCTTCAGCCTCCCTCTACTCCTACTGACTGCTCACAGACACCTGCACCTCCTCTGCAAGTTTTCTTTTAATGCTTAAAATTAAACTCGGAACATCACTGTGCATTAGTGGCCCTTTTAAAATAGTCTTTAAAGCTGAAACCTAAATTATTCCACAATTCAGAATTGATACATTTTATTTCATGAAATGGTTTGGAACAACATTAGCCTAAGAAATTGTTCAAGTAAAATGTCATTGTAATACTTGTAGTACTTTTTTGAACAAGTAAAGTATCAGAAAAGTTTTTAGAAATATATCAGTATTTAAAAGATTTTAAAGTATTTTAAAGGTTTGTTTGAAAACCATTCCACACTTTTGCCATTGAGGTTATTGTTTTACTTTCAAAATGTTTTTTTCTTTCAGATTATTTATGTTTGTTTCTTCAAAGGTTGCTTTTATTCTTATTGAGATAAAATTAATCTTAATTAAATAAAAAAGCAATTGAATGCTACCACCAAAGCCCAAATATAAAATAAAAGAACAATACCATACTATTTTAAACGTACTGGAACTGAGGTATGAAACCAGGGTTGCATACATAGCCAGAGATGTTCCCTTTCAGGATCTTGATCTGCGTCGAAATGCTATGGGAATGAGATGCCTACTATCCATATTGAATTAACCTCCCTGCCCCTCTGTATTAGATTGCACGAGTTTAGGGCAAGAGAATCGAAAAGCCAGCAGTGGCTTGAGTATCAAGGCCATAGTGTCTAACAAAAGTTAAGGGAGAACCATCCTGCAGTGTCACAGATGATCCTGGATTGGACACCTGTATAGAAGGCCTTAGAGGCCTTTCATACCCGAGTAGAATGTGCCTTGGTCCCAGCCCACTGCGTCTTGCTGGCGTTCTCTGTATCATGAAGTGAAAAGTTTCCACTTCAGGGCATACAGTTTCCTCACAGAGGCAGCTCTGAATTGCAAAGTGGTCTCCACAACCTTGGTTGAGAGACGAGAAGAGTTACCATACCCACAGCTTCCATAGCTCTGGGCGGGAATGTAAGATAGCACCTGGGAAAGAAGGTCTCTTCTGATGGGAATCTCCCATGGAGACCCATCTAATAGATCTATCAGATCTGGGAGCCATACTCAAGGGGGTTAAAGTGGGGCCACCAGGAGCATGGATACCAGTCTGGGCATATCTGTTCCACAACTCCCAGGAGCAGAGCGATTTGGTGGAAGGCATACAGACATTGCCTCAGCCACGTGTGTGTCACAGCTAGAGAGAATCAATGGGGACATTGCGCAGAGAGAGGCTTAGAGGTCTACTTGGGCTTTTGAATCTTTTGAATCTGATTCACCACAACTGGGTGAAGTTTCCACTCCTCAGTCCTTGGCCCCTGCCTCGTCAAGATCCAGTAATATGAATTGCTCTGAGAGAGAGCAGCTTTCCCTGAGACCAAAAAAGAATCTGGCACACTAATTTGAAAAGAGGGCACAAACGCTGACCTCCCTGATAACTGATGTAAGAGACCACCGCTGTGCTGTTAGTGCTGACCGAATGGAATGACATTGGGAGCGGCTGCCATGAGGCCTAGTAATCCTCGGCAAAAGCAGGACCAGCATCATGAGAAACACTAATAACAGCTCCCTCTTCAAAAAGGTCTGTTCTTTACATTATTACACATAAATCAACTTGTCAATAGATAACAATAATCAATTGAACTATGAAAATGCACAACTAAAGAGATGTGTTTTTGGTCTAGATTTAAACTGGAAGAGCATGTATGAGCCCCGAAAAGAATCTGGGAGATCGTTCCAAAATCTTGTATGTAATATGACAGGCAACCAGTGGAGGGATGAAAAAATTGGGGTTATATGGTCATATTTCTTAGTAAGACCTAGTAAGGACTCTAGCTGCAGCATTTTGAACAGACTGTAGCCGGTTTATGAGAGAGGCTGAACAGCCACCTAAAAGTGCATTACAGTAATCCAGTCTAGAGATCATAAAAGCATGAACAAGTTTTTCTGCATCAGACCTAGAGAGGCAGTCACGTATCTTAGCGATGTTCCTTAAGTGAAAGAAGGCAGTTTTAGTAATGTATGCCACATGGCTTTCGTATGATAGATTGCTGTCCAAAATGACGCCCAGGTTTTAAACTGTATTGGATGCAGTAACACTACACCCATCTAAATTGAAATTATAGTCGGCAGGGGGCTGTTTATTAGAGTGTGGTCGAACAAGTAGTATCTTGGTTATATTTGAATTTAACAGAAGAAAATTACAAGTCATCCAGTGTTTTATGGCTGTGATACAATCAGAAAGTTTTGCTAGATTAATGGTATCGTCAGGTCTAGAAGTAATATATAGTTGGGTGTCATCTGCATAGCAATGGAAATTTATCCCAAGGCTTCTAATTAGATTTTCTAATGGAAGCATATAGATTGTGAAAAGCAGAGGGCCCAAAAACGAACCTTAAGGCAGACCATACCGGACTGGCATTAGGGCAGACGATTCCCCATTTATATGCACAAACTGATAATGGTCGGACAGATATGAGTGGAGCCACTGCAAGGCCTGTCCTTGAATGCCAACATAATTCTGTAGATGATCCAACAGCAAGACATGATCTATGGTATCAAAAGCTGGACTAAGATCCAACTAGTAATGACATGAAGCCTTTATCTGTATAATTATTTGTAATTTTGACCAGAACAGTTTCTGTACTATGATGCGGTCTAAACCCAGACTGAAAAGTTTCAAAATGTGATTTCTCAGCAAAAAATGAGAGAATACAACCCTTTCTATTATCTATATATATTTGACATGAAAGGAATACTCGAGATTTGAGGTCTATAATTTACAAGTTCATTTAAATCCAGTTGAAGTTTCTTTAAAAGTGGCTTAATGACTGCTATCTGAAAGGGGCAAGGAACATGACCTAGGCAGACAGAGGAGTTAATGATGTTCAAAAGATGCTCCCGAATAGCTGGTAATAGCTCTAACAACATGGTGGTTGGTATAGAGTCTAGTAGACTGGACTGTCTGTTTGGTTTACCCCAAGTCATGCCCAAATTTGGATTTCCTGTCTGTTTTGTGTAATGAGTGTCACCTGTTCCTGATTAGTTTTTGTAATTAGTTTGTTTACTTTCAGGAACTCAAGCTGCAAATTGGGGGGCGTGTCGTCACAGGCGGTGTGCTGGCATGACCAAGAGACTATAAAATGCACATGCCAAACACCGCTTACACCGGTTAGTTCATTCAGTGAAGCGCTCTGTGTTACATTGTTTGTCTTTTGTCACTCGTTAGCTTTGTAGAAGTTGTCTTGTGTGATTTTGTCTCTATGTATTAACATTATTATGCCTAAAGCCAAGGCATAGAGTGATAGAGGGGGTGTTAAAAAGCAGCATTTTGGGCTGTGTGGTCCTCCCTCCCCACATTACATTATAGGCGGGGATRCACACAGTCAGTGTGTTGTTTGCCTGGGAGCGAAGCAGTGTGAGCGTTTACCTTTGTGCTCGCTTGGTTCCCGGAGGGCTGTTTTTGAGGAGGGAGCCTCTATTAGTGTTCCTCATGGTGCTGGTTTTGTATCTGCCGAGGCAGAGCGGGGGATGCATTCACGGGGTTCACAGATAGATTTAATGGAAAGAATTAAGATGGGTGCTGCCTTATTCTTCACCAATTAGATCCACTCTCTCTGGGTTCAGAAGCCTACAGTGCAGTTACTTCCTCTCAGGTGGAGGGCGCACTTCCTCTCGGGTGGAGACACTCTTCCTCCACACAAAAACTTTGGAGTTAGAAAATGTTAAAAGCACACATAAGTATGAAGAGCTCATAGAGGTTATAACTCAAAGTCAAAGTTGACATTAGTTGGCCCACTGAGCAGCAGGCTGGTACACATAAAAGTCTGTTAAATAAACGCTTTTTATGTGACCAGTCTCCCCTTTTTTAAAGATGTCCATAATGAATTATCTAAGTCGTGGGGAAAGCCATTTTCAGCCTGCTTATATATCCCTGCTTCCAACACCTATGTTAATGTGGCAGGGCTGGCTGAGCATGGCTATAAGGTAACGCCCCGGTGGAGCAGGCTGCAGCTAGCGACCTATTACCCAGTGAGGCATCATCATTAGATGCTGTTAGCTCCTCATACAGGCAGACATAAAAACGGAGTGTTGTGATCCATTCTCTCCCTTTTTAGGGTGTGGGTTTGCAAGGCTCTGCCTCGCAAAACAAGATCTGAGGACTGTTTTAATATTAAAAAGGATCCACTCCTCCTCTGTTAACCCTGCCACTTCTGGTGCTTCAGGGTGCAGCAGCCTCAAATATCATAGCCCATTGTTTGCCAAAATCAGAAGACATGGAGAGACCACTTCCGTTCAAATCGGAGTTCTCCCTGTAGAAATATTTTTACTGGGCTCAGGTCATGTTCAAAACTTACTAGAGGCCAGTTTTGAGAGACTGGTACCCTTAAAAAACTATCTGGCAGCCTGGAAAGTACTGCCTCAATGGGTCCTGAATACTATAGAATTAGGTACAAGATCCAGATCAGTTGAAAACCGCCTGCTTTTGGTGGTGTTCAACCCACTTTCGTGGGTTCCACTCAGGCTCTAGTCATGCAGGAAGAAGTAGAGACTCTCTGAATGAAGGAGGCCATAGACTTATTACCTCCTCAACTTAGGGAATCAGTGCATTTCAGCCGCTACTTCATATTTCCAAGGAAAGGTGGGGGGATGCGCCCTATCTTAGATCTCCGTCTTCTAAACCACTTGGTCATGAAACTGAAGTTCAAGGTGCTCACTATAGAGCAGGTCGTGAATCAAATCAGATCTGAGTGCTGGTTTGTCACGATAGATCTGAAAGATGCGTACTTCCATATCCCAATCTTTCCTGCACACAGGAAGTTCATGAGGTTTGCTTTCAGGGGCAAAGCTTACCAGTTTTGGGTGCTTCCATTTAGTCTAGCACTCCCACCCCATACTTTCACAAAAGTTGTGGATGCAGCTCTGGCTCTGTTGCGATACCAGGGCATCCGTATTCTCAACTACATAGACAATTGGTTCTATGATTCTAGCTCCTTCAGAGCAGATGGTTCCTTACAGAGGGCACAGTACTGGAAGATCGCTGTGGCTATGTCACCCTAGCGACCGATGCATCCCTTATCGGTTAAGCCCTAGGTCTTTGGGAAAGTCGCCAGCTTTCCTAGCATATTAATCTTCTGGAGATGTTGGCAGTGTTGCATGCTTTCAGACTTTTTCTTGCCCTGTTACTCCACCATGTGCTCATTCACGCCGACAGCACAGCTGTGGTTATTTCGGGATCAATTGTCAGGGTGGTCTGCGTTTGCGCCCTTTTTTCAAATTAGCATGAAAGATCCTTCCATGGTCTCAGGGAAAGCTGCTCTCTCATAGAGCAATTCATATCCCTGGATTTTATGGGAGTTGTGGTGAATCAGATTTGGAAGATATTTGGGCAAGCCCAAGTAGACCTCTTCGCCTCTCCCGAGTCTGCACAATGTCCCCTTCTCTCTAGCTCATCCAGCTCATCTGGGGCACAACTCCTAGCTTCTGGTCTCTCAACCGAGGTTGTGGAGACAATTTTACAATCCAGAGCTCCCTCTATGAGGAAACTTTATGCCCTAAAGTGGAAGCTTTTCACTTCATGGTGCAGAGAGCACCAGCAAGACCCAGTGGGCTGCACTGAATTTAAAAATAGAAACGGTCACTATTTTAATCTATTTATTGCATTATTGATTAGCTTCATACACACTTAAACAAAAAAAGCATGTAAAAACAGACAGCATGTTATGATCTCTACAATGTGGTAAATTTTTACCCATCAATTTTAAATGGTAGGTATACACATACAATATGAAAAAAAATACAGACATATAAAGACAATGTAAAGATATTTTTAAAGGATGTAGAAATTATCTAGTGTTTCTTTTATACTAAATAGATACTAAATATTGGTGCAGTTACTAGGTAAAGAATTAAATGTGGATGTTTAGATGTGTTTCATTGTGATTTTACATTTGTGTCTACGCTATTGAAGACACTTGTGCTATAGTTCTGCTTTTCTTAAGTACACTTGTCATGTCTATCAACAGTCACCGCAATCAAATCAATTTTCATAAATGATAAACAACAGACCCCCCATATCTGTCAACCTCTGTAAGTACAATTTTAGATATATGTGTTTAAGCTTCATTAATATAAAATATCTTGTCCTGCATGAACATTTAACGCTGCTCACGCAACTGACGGTTCCTTCCACAGAGTCACTGAGGAATCAGGGAGAAGAAAAAACCCTGCATATAAATTATCAGTGAATGTGGTGTGGTGTGTGTGCAGGTGAATAAGTGTGTTCTCACGAATGCTGTAATATGTTAAACTGCCAGCTTTTAGATCCACATAAACTGCTACTCTGGTGGATCCTCTGGTGGAAAAAAACTTACATGAAATATCATTATTTTGCCATAGTTTCAATTCACCATTCAGAAAGTGGAGAGTCGGGAACTTGTTATTGGCACCCATTATTGTCTCTGTTCGATCTAAGGTGTTATAGGCCACACCCACTGCAACTCCACCTACACACTCTACCTCAAAGTAACAGCGATCAGTTAGAGGCTCTCTACATAAAGCCTGGGGATACAGCCTGTATCTTTTAGGATGGTCAGGATATGGTTGTTCCACTCTGCTTTCTGACACTCTCCGGTTCTCTTCAGACAGTAAAAGGCGTCTGTGGATTAAATT
>JBAJNP010012674.1:0-13074 GCA_036877545.1 Yasuhikotakia modesta | reverse complement strand
TGTATTAATAGTGATTATCCATCCTTCTGCTTCAGCCTTCAGCTGTTGCAGACCTCAGAAAGATAACATGGGTTTAGGCAGTAAAGGTGAAATGTGTCAACAATAAGAAATAAATATATTTTGTTGTTCCAGCTTGTAGATAACATAACTTAGCTATTGATACTTGAGATGGGACATTCAAAATGTTAGAGTACAGTAACTTTATGCACTCAAGTAAAGCATCATGGCAAGACTTTCCAAGAGGAAGCACCACAAACATTTTCTTTGCTAATGGCACAAATATAAACTGTAAAACTCAGCCAGAATGTAGTTTAAAAATGGGAAACATATAGGCCTCGATGACCCAGGGCTATTCTGTGTTGAAGGATAAGGCTGTATCGCAACTGAGAGACAGCTCACACAGGGACCCCCAGGCAAAATAGATGTACATGTCTCCTGAGGTCATTTTGGAGACTGTTCTATCTTTTAAGAAAGGTCTTTTGTGGTGAAACTAACCTACAAACCCAATAACAGCTGTTTAAAGACAGAATCTTTCTTAGAGCCCATTACATTTTGTCATTTCCTCTGTCATTGCTGAGGTGGGCTTTGCTTGTGTTGTTCAGATAAACACACAGTCAACTTGAGTAGAACAAGAGTGTAAGAGATAATATTGGAATGGTGTTTTTGGTCTCTTTAAGAATTAATAAGCTTTTTTGTATTGGTGAAGCTAAATGTAGTATAGATTTTGGAGCTGTGGCTTGGTTAGTGTATGCGCAAAGTTTTGCTGTGGTGCTCATTTGGGTGATACAGGTTTGATTCTGACAGGTTCCTAAACATTACCCTACAATCTGATCACTTGATATGACTTGTTGGTTTTGAAACAACACTTATACCTATACTATACCCAGAAGTCTCTAATCCTGTTCGTACCCAGGCTGCATTATTACTGATGTAGTTATATTACACAAGTAACTCATTATATGTGTATTTTCTCTTTGTTTCAGAGATCAGCAGGGTTAGAAAGGACATGTACAACGACACATTAAACGGCAGCACGGAGAAGAGAAGCTCAGAGCTTCCAGACGCTGTCGGCCCCATCGTGCAGCTCCAGGAGAAACTCTATGTGCCTGTTAAAGAATATCCTGATGTAAGTCCAAAGCCAGTTTACATGGTGTAGACAGTCACACTTCACACTTGTCACACTTTCCAACAAACACACTTATATTTACACTTATGCAAAACCACATTTTTTTTAAATCGACTAGTGGGTGACAGTTACAAGCTGAATTGCGGTAGCCCTATGTATATAATTAGATTAGATCCAAGATCTCCACCACACCTGATACACATTTTGAGGTGTTCACAAGACTTTTGTATATAAGGGTTTTGTATTAGAATAACAGAATAGAACAGAACACACAGTTCTCAAGACACATTTTTTGGCTCATTGTCTTAGAAATGTAACGCTCAAAATGTGAGAAACTCCCCAGTAAATCAGTAAATGGTGCCAGACACGTGCGCTTGTGTACCTAGACCAACATTTATCAATAGCACAGACTGTGAAGCTATTTAGTAGGGTAAGTGACAGATAATGTAATACATATTACAATAAAGAGGCTAAATAACTTTTCATTGCACAAAACTATCATATTCCTTACAAAATGATGACCTACGATTATGCATAATAATAGGAATACTGCTAACTGTGTGCAATTTAACGCACGCTAGTAAACGGCTTGAAATTTATTGTTGAAGTCGGTTACACGGGCGCTGATTTGATGGCTGTAGCAGTTGGCCATTAAAGGAGATGAATTTAAAGATGCAACTTCTTTGAGGTAGTTTGTGCTGACAGTTTAAAAGCTGTCAGAATGTCTGCAAGCTAAAACCATCTCCTGTGTCAAAATTCAAACCCTGTAAACCGTTTTCACTAATATAAAAAATACAAACAGAAATATAACAAACAGGAAATAAAAGTCCCAGGAACCTTTCAGTCACATGAACTAGTCAAGGGCAGAACTTGAAGGTCAGTTAAAATGAATTACAAATAAATCCACACTTACCCACACAAGCTTTTTACCGGAGCTAAATAAGTAAATGGAATAGCAAACAACTGTGCAGCTGCCCAGTATAGCCATTATTTAATTACAGAGACATACAATTCAATGTAATCTAGTTTTCTTTGCATTAGGGCACGGGCACACATCCAGTATATTGATTTCATTAAGCCATACTGAAGAAGTGAGGTTGCACAAAATCTTTGAGTCCATTTTATGAGCCCATTTAATTTATTGTGTTATTAAGCTGATGGTTTGCGGTTGGCTGTTGCCATGCGCCTGAGTAGTATAAATTCCAGCTTTTTCTGCATCTGTCAAAGCCCAATTACATTTTCAAGTATTGAATATTTTAATGATGCCATCACTACTAAAAGCATTGTGTTACTGTTGATGAGTAATCTGCAGTTTCTTTTACACTTATTCATCAAGACTTGATTTATTATTAAAGAATGTTTTGAAATATTATGAAAGTTCACCCAAAAACTTTTCTACAACAATTGCCTCACCCTCATGCTGTTCCATACCAGAATGGCTTTCTTTGTTCTGTGGAAAAGGGGGATTTTGAGGAATAGCCTGGTTGCTCATTTCCACACAATGAAATTGGATAAATGTGTGTTATGATCAAACATCACTGATAGGTCTAATACAGTAATATTTGATTTCGGAGCAGTGAGCAGATGATTAGCAGTGAATTATTAAGTTTTATCATAAGGCTTGAGAAACTTAACAACCACAGTTCCTATTCAACCTTCATTATATGAAAAAGGGTCATAGGAATATTATTCAAAAAGTTACTTGTGCATTACACAAAAGCATGGCTAGAGTTGAAATGCTGGTGTAGGTGAATAAATGCAGACAGAATTGTGTAATTTTAAGGGAAAATGTTCCTTTAAATCTAACACTTTCCGCATATATTGCACTGAAAATGATTTGCTGGCCACTTTCCCTCTCAAGTCAACACATCTCTGGTAACAGGGGTGACATTGAATTCTGCCTCACCTTTCCATCTTGTGAGTCAGACCCACTCAGCTGCATCACCAACAACACAGTCAGTGGTTAACAAATCTTTCAAGTAATCGCTGTCAGATCCTACTTGCCTAAGGCTCCCGGCCCTGAGCAACCAGTCAAGGTCCAAGCTGATTGATCCCAATTAACTTATTCCATCCCAGCTTGATTCCTGCATGGGCAGCACTAATCAAGGCTCTCCAGCAGGGGTGTAAACACTGTTTGGGATTAAGGTCCTCCATTTTGCTAGTTTCCTGGTTTGAGGGGGCAGTTTATTTGCCTATATTTCCCTTGGGAGAAAGCTGTGCTGTTTAACACCACAGAGGCAGTAGTGCTGCATGTCTTTGACTAATGCAGCCTACAACATTGACCCAACAATCTGTGGTGTGGTAGCGTGGTCACAAAAGTCTGTTTGGTCCAGGAAGAGGACATTTAAAGTTGAGAGGGATGTTCCTCAGTAACTTTTGTATTCTTCTCACTTGTAACAGTTCTGCTACCGAAAAACACACAATGCAATTTATGTTTTATTGTTGTTTGTGCTGTTTGTAATACTGGTGTTTTATAAAAAACAGATTTCAATTTAAATTCAGTTACTACTGTGCAAAAATATAGAGTTTTCTGTCTGCAGTTGCTGAGGCATTGTGGGTAATTTAGTCCCTGCTCTTCAAAGACGGAGAGTTGTGAGAGTTGGCTAACACTGCAGCACAGGCCATCAGTGTGTCTGTGAGTGTGTTTGAGTGTGTATGTGTGTGTGTCTTTGGAGTTTCTGGCTGCCCTTGCTGCTCTGAAGGACGCTCAGGATCATTATTAGTGAGTTTGGGTTCATTAGGAGGTGGAGTGCGTGAGCGATAAAATGAGAAGTCCTCAAATAGCCATCAGTATCTGTGGAGTCATATCCTCTGGATCCAGAGAAAGTATGTGCGAAACCAACTATTTTTTGTTTTAAAAGTATAAATGATTGTTTATTAAATAAATATAAATAAACAAGGATTTTATTTGCATCAGATGAGCTAGTCACATCAAGGCTCTGCTTAGCCTGTAATCTCAGTATTTCCTGTATTGAGGTCAGAGGTGCCTCTGTTTCTCTTACGTCTGACAGAGGGGGGAATCATGTTAATTGCAGGCGACCCCCTCTGGAAATCATTATCTTTAACGTATTAGTCATGAAACATCTCAGCTTCAACTTAAGAGAGAGACCAATTATCCCCCTCAAAAGGTTGATGGAGGGCTGCTGTGTGTCTGGTTTTATATTTGTGCGTTTGTGTAGTGATTGTAGATGTTGGTAGATCTCTGGATGTTAATGTACCTCATTCATAATACAGGAATGCTTGTGTAAATTGTTCTGAAAAACGCTTCTGAACATACAGTGTGACATTAGGACACACTGTTAATATCACTGTGATTTAAATAGCGCTTTATTCATACATTGTTAATAATGAAGATCATTATAGCGTCTCTGAGTTAGACTTCAGTAACAAAAATGGTGTTAGAATGAGTGTTAGAATAATGTATATTTACATATATCAGTTTAAACTGTCAGTTTCAGTGAATCTGACTCTGAGATTACATGTTCATGTAATTCCCCATGTTTTATTTATATAAAAAGCTATATTGGTAAATATTGCTGTTTGTTTGTATTTATAAATGAAACCTATTGCCTAGTTAACAGGTAATCCTATTATAGTATTCTTAGGTATTAGGTAGTTTTTACTTAGGTATTCTTAGTTTTTACATTAAACCTTTTTAATTGGCACAACATCTATTTGGACAAAATTATATTGTATATTTAAAATATATATTTAAAATTATTCTTATATAAATTGTAATTTCTACAACCCTTGTAGATGTAGTTATGAATTAATGAGTTAACAATTAACCTTCATACAGTCAGTCTTTTAAGAATGAGGCACATGGTTTGTATAAGCTGGGGCTTGTGTCGCTCCAGCGGGGCTTCAAAATGTCTAATTATTTCGTTTGCTGATATTTTCAGGTCAGGGGCAGGAAGACATGATAGATTTATAGATGAGGTAAAGTATGAAGGGACGAGCGTGAAAGAAAGAGTGAGGAAGATAAGCAGCCTGGGACGTGCGCAGTGATGAATGTGAGGGTATGATGAGGTCGGGGAATCGGGGCAGATGAACAGCGGCCTGCCCCGCCTGATAAAAGACAGAGAGCGGCCTCACGCGCACCCTGAGCGCCCCCCACACGCCCGTCTCCCAGACAGGCACGCAGTGGCACAGAAATTAATTTGCTCCTTCAAACCCACGCTGTGTCGCGCCTCTCCCGGCAACACACCCGTTCCGATTTGCTGAACAATGTTATTAGGCTGGGAAAGACAGCCGTCCTAGAAAAGCAGCACCGCCCGCGATGATTGTTGCCTTTCATTCCAAGTTACAAATCTACAGTTATTGTTGTGCGTATGTGCGTGTGCGCGGGAGATAATTTTGGAGGGAAAAGGCCGGGCCGTGGAAGAGCACTATAAATACTCTGCTCAGGGTCTTCGCAGGGACAAAGCTTAATTGTTGAGTGGAGAGTGGAGCTTGCGTTGCGCTATAGCGAGCGAGAGAGTGAGCAACTGTTGTCATCTATCATTTCTCCCAGTGTGTTCTTTTCTGGGTCATACACGTCCATAGTCAGCGTGAGCAACTATCGCTCTTTATTAACCATTATAAATATGAGCTGCAAAACTGATTGCCTTTTGCTTTGCTTTAGTCATACAAGCAAGCATCCTTTACCATGTGTGTAGTGTAAGTAGACCTAGTATTACCTGAGTTACCTAAATGTATGCATTTCTGTTGCCAGTGGTATCTGTAAATTGTGCTGGACACTAGTCATTTATTCATTGTTTGTGTCCTTTCTTTAATGAAGGCAGTTTCACTTATGCATACACTTGGGTTCATTACAACAATTCACTATAATTACTGTAAGTCATAGTTAATGCAAATTAAAATGTGAATATGATTAACTATGGACATCAGACATGTTTTGTGGAATATTTTGCTTTAAAATGTGTTTGGGTTATCTTGCTTAAAAATATCTAATGCAGTGCTAGTTAACTCCAGTCATAAAAAGCCGCTATCCTACAAAGTTTAAATCAAACACCCCTGTCTGTAATCTTCAAGTAATCCTGACAAACTTGATCTGTTTTTTCAGGTGTGTTTAAATAAGGTTGGAGCTAAACTCCACAGGACAGTGACCCTCCAGGAATGGCATTAAATAGATCTAAAGCACTTAGATCTATTAGACTTAGACATTTACACTGTACTTTTTGTGTGTTTGTGTGTCCTGTATAAGTGTGTGTATTATCTAAAGCGTGTATTAATATCAGGAGGAGATAAGTGGAGTGTTTTTCTGCGACTAATAGATTTCTTAGAGTTCTTTCTTTCACAGCTCACAAGTGTCACCAGTTCCAGTTCATTTAAGTACACACTTTTTATTTCTCTGATGTTGTGCCAAAGATTCTTCAGGAAAAAACAGAAACAAATGAACTTATTGTTGACACAGTAAGAGCTTAGAGCTGTAGAATGACTGGATGGCAGAGCTTATTTTTTTCTGGGGGAAAGTGATAACAAGTGCTTAAGTTCATATTGACCTGTGATTGCAGACTCATGGCAAATCTGAGAACAATTCGAAGATTGTGCTTGTTTTTTAAATCTTGGAAATCTATAATAAGATACAGTATGTGAGACTATTAGTGTCTTTTCTAAGCACTAATAAAGTCTAAGCAGCATTTAGTCTAATTTCTGTTTTTGATGCATGAAAAGGATCATATTGATTTTCTTTCCTGATTCTAATCCTGAGAAACTGTTTATGAATCTCCATTCATGTCATTTATTTCTCTCATACATTAAAGTCTGTCCACCTGTCCTCTGGGTGTTTAACAATACATTATAGTTTCACCTTACCTGACCAGCACTGTGCCATTCTGACATGCTGCTATTTCAGGGACACTGTTGTGTTCAGATAGCAACAATGCATGACTTTATATGAGTATAAATGTCCTTGCAGCATATATATATAAATTTATATACCTAAAGGGCAGTGTGTTGAGATTGTGTGTTTGTGAGTCATTCTGTTATACAGGAGATCTGGCAGCCTGCCTTTCCTCTCTCCAGGTGTCATTGTTTTAATTAAATGGGTCTGATGGGATGGACCCATAACTCAGACTGAATGAGGGCCTAATGAAAGCAAAACTACTAGACGTTAACTGGGGTATTGGCTGCTGTACCTGCAGCAGCTGGTGCTGATTAATATGACTTCATCTTTTATGCGAATGTGTGCTTGAGTATTTTGTGTAAGGTTGTGTGTGTGTGTGTGTGTGTGTGTTTGACTTTCAGGAACAACGCAATTTGTAGCATAAAAAGGCATCATTGAAAATGAAATTCATTGACTATGGGGATCCAATAGTAATAAAAAGCTGAATTCAAATTATTTTTTTGAAATCCTGAAAAAATTAATGATCGGGAATTCACTGGTTAAAATAAAAATTCCAGACATATTTTTACAATACTCCAGTCAAATCCAACCAAATTTGACCAGATTTCAGGTTTGAAATATTTTTGTAAAGAATTGTCAACAAAATCAAGTTATTTTCAGAGCAAATATATACACATCTAAGGTGTATTTGTTGTAACTGCTGGTGACGTTGTGATCTAAAAAAAGGTTTTGATAACACAGACTGCTGCCTGGAATAAGGTCACGGCTCATACCTAACCTCAACGTGCTAAAAATCCTTTCTGCTCTCACACGCTAACACGGCTACGTCCGCGGTGAGGTGAGATGCGCGAGTCTCCTCATTACTCTGATGATAATAAACAATAACGCACACAGGGGAGAGGTGCAGCTGCGTTCCGGATCACCTCACGGCTAATGAAGGTTAATTAGGGTTCATTAGGACATGATGAGTGCTCGCAACACCATTGCCGCCCCGTGGTGGTTTACAGCCGCCAGGCATCTCTGTACAGACCTGATGGCCTCTGGACCCATGAACATCAGTCCATATCAATGAGTGTCCAGACACACTCATTGTACAGTACAATATTTGTACCCAGTACAATATATTGGGATAAACCACAATATATATTTAACACACATTTTTAGTGTCTTTCTAAGCAGTAAATGCCAAAAGGAAAAATGCCAAAATTGATGAATATGTTTGTACCTCTGTATGTCTACTGGGGAATTTTAAGACAAAAAGAAACATCTGAGACAAAATTGATGTTTAACTGAGATGCAAGCTATTATCACAACAACCGCATTGGAACTACTGTATATGGAATGTATGAAAGCAGGTGTTCAGCATAGATGTAATGTTTACATGTAATGTAATACATGTAATGTTTAAGTAATCTGGACCAGGCTTCCTGAGCACTAACATCTCAGGCACTAACTGCACCTCTCTTCCCCCCCCCACTCTAACAGAGTGAAATTAGACAACCTCAAGGGAACCAGCCAATCAATAGCACTCACAGATTATCAGCACAGGAAGCCTTGATGAAACGTTTGAGATCAAGTGTTGTAGATATGGAGGCTTACACACGGTAAGACGTCTCCTTTCCTCATTATGAGCCACTGCCCCCCCCTCAGAAGAGAGATGCACTTTTTCTCCCCTTCCTTGTCCTGCACAGTAATGAAAACAAAAGACATCCTACAGCAGGGAATCAGAGCGCAGTGCTATTAGAAGCCATGCAATAATTAATTTGCCTATTACCAGAGCCGACTCGTTTATCTTCATAAGATAATGCCATCACTCTCAGTCTGTGGCAGACTCGCATGCGCGCTGTCTTAAACGACCCTAATTACGTCCCTGCTGCCTATTTTATTGTAGTTGATGGAAAACACACTTAATCTCCGCTGTGCAGAATGAGTAAATAGGCCCCAGCCTTAAACAGCAGATATCAGAGATTCCATTAGCGGCCAATGCGTTTTTTAATGTGGCTTTTGTTTCTGGTGGCAGAGCGCTAAAGAGCTGAGGTAAGCTGTACGACGATAAGGCTGATAAGTCAAGCTGTCTTTATCCATTGTCTTTTCAGTCTTACAGATGGAGGGGCGTTCAGAGTGGCAGAGGGACCAGCGATGTGCTTACAGGCCACATCATTTATGCAGCTATGAATGAAATAGTTTTAGGGCTTTTTAGACAGTGTCAGACCTGAAATATGTGACCAGTTTATGATGTTTAGAAATGGTGTTAAGGGGGTGTGGTTTAGTGGTAAAGATAAGTGGGCTGGTAACTGAGCCTGACGGGAAATTGTATTGCTTAAAGGCTTTAATTAACTTAGTTTAATTAACTTTTTCTCAGATGTTTTCTGTCTGTTTCAGTCCTGTCCAGATCCAAGAATATAGATCATTCACAAGGTGTGCAGAAACTAATGGCATTTAACGTTGTGCAAACGCTGAGGTGAACTTAGGTGATTAATTTTTTTTTAACCTATATGCATTTGGCAGATGCTTGCACACAGCAACTTACTGTGCATTTACACTATGTATTTAAGTGGTAACTGTGTTTCCTTGTGAATTAAATGCATGGCTTTGCACAATGCCTTACCAATCTGAGCTACAGGAACAATGTTGCTTTAACCCCAGATGATGCTGATCACTCTGTTAGAGTGAGAGATTGTTTGCTGATCTCAAATTGTTTGCTGTAAAACATTGACAACTCATATAACTCAATCATGGGTTCCTGGCCACAGATGCATGTTTGGTGAAGGGCTGCATGTTGGTTTAAATAAAAGAACATCAGAGAACACAGCTGCAACTCTGCAGGCCAACAGAAAAGGTTAAAAGACAACAGACCACACACTGATATAGTCAAGCAAGCACATGCAGTTCACGCATAGTTGTCACCCAATCCAGCTTCCACACAAACACGCACTAACCTATTTGCACAAGCAGATACGTTCCAGGAGTCTGCCTGTATCCATTGCCCTGACATCACCTGAGGGGAAAGATGAAAATTTAATTCTTGCTTTCTTCCATGCACCCTCTACAGAAGAACACAACAAGACACTCACACACCCTCTTCACTCGCTCACACGCAGACATTCATCATGGCATCAAAGCATCTTTGTAAGATGCACAGTGGGAGCTCGCCCACACAACGGCTTGGGTACAAAAAAGAGAGATGTGCATGTTTGATAGGGGGCCTTCACAATGCGCATGACAGCCAGAGATTTGAGAGGTACATCTATTCAGTTAGAGTAGACACTGCTGTCACTTATGCTTTCAGTCCTCACACTTACACAGAGTGTGAGGACATGCGTAGTCTGTGTGTATGTCCACATCTACGCCCCAACTGCTGCTTCAGTCTCCACTTTGCTGTTCTTTTTATAGAATACACATTAATGGCTTGTACACAAGTGGGGTTTATTAAGATAGATTTTGAAAATAGAAATAGGCAGTGATCTCACTAGGCAAACAGACTATAGTTTTGAATTAAAACAACTCACCGTTGAACGGACTTAATTAAATATTGTGATATTTTGACTCATCTCAGAGCTCAAGGTTTAACAACATTTATATAATGTATTATATAATTAAAATCGCCATAGAGAGAAAATATGAATGTGATCACTGCATTATTCTGTTCTGTCGTATTTGGATAAGTATCACACAGCAAAAGTTGAAAGTGTTACGAATACCATTAACCCAATGACATAGATATAAAATGTTTAAAAGCTGAGGCGTACTGTATGTAATATCTACATTTTTAGCTTTCATACAAGTTTGTACAAGCTGAAATCACAATACGTGAATGACACAGAAACAGATTCTTCTCATCAGGGATCCTCGCTAACAGATCTGAAACTCAACAGCTGAATAAAGGCGAGTTTTTTCAGATCTACCCATATGTGTTTGTGTGTTCAAGTGCTCTCACCAGGCCGAGCATCACATAATCTAGACAGAGAGCGAAGGTCATCCGGCTGTCTGTGATACGTTGCAGAGAGCTGTGTGTGTAATCCCGGCAGATGTGCGAATACAGCAGGGACATCGCAGATGTATAATTTGCGCCTGCTGATGTCGAACCGAAGCTGTTCTTTCTGGAGTCTCGCGCGCTGATTACTCAGTCTCCAAGGGCACCTTGGAAATTCGTTTGTACAGGCCTGGAGAAAGACTTTGATTTAATATACCGACCTGTATCGCATCACATTGTGGCCGCAGATGTCAACATACATGACCTTTTTTGCAGCTCTGCTTCCAAAAGGGACTGTTATTTATTTGGGTCTCAAAGCAAACTAAGAATAAACTACACATAATAGTAAAAAGAAAGTCGGGCGTTGATGAGGTCACGTTTTTTTGTCTCAGTGACATTTGTTTTCTGGTATGTGTGTCTGTGTGTGTGAAAATGCTCTTCTGAGCAGTGTCACATACTGTACACATTGCACAGTTTTTGGAGTTACAATCCAGAACGAATCACTTGTGTTATTTTTCAAAAGCCAAACTTGGAATTGCACTTGTTGTTTGCTAGACTTCTCTACTGCTTAATAAGCCTACAGTAATGATACTTGTGTAGAGAGAACTTTTTGTATGGCAGATGCGCTCTTAATTATGTCAATAACAACTAGCTGTCCAGTTCACTTCTGTACACGGACCCATTTAATGAAAATTCGGTTGTCACTACCTGAATTTTTCATGAGCAAATTTAGCTGAGGAAAATGACAGCTTCTCAGGTGATGTCACAATCAATAAATATAACTGATCTTAAAACTTAGAGAAATCTGATTAGGTTATGCCATTTTATGGGTTATTTAAATGTGACTTTTTGGCTTGTAAACTGCACCATATGCACACCATAATAGGTTTATTCATTACAGAATCATGAAGTGACATTCATCTCTAATTAACTGTTTCCCTGATGCAAGGTTTTTTACACATGTGGCTCTGCACACTGATATGTGACTTTACGTTTATTGGAAGGACACAGACGCACACACATACAAATGTAATGCAAGCCCTGATGCTTTCTGCCTCCAAGTAAAATTTAATTGCTTCTTTTCATTCATATCCGCAAGGCTTCCGGACAAGGATGAAGGTGCCAGAATAAAAAAAACACGCTCAGTGACTGTGCTTTACCAGTAGTCGATTATGCATGGAGTCAGTCATGTGAAAAGAGTGTAGTGTCAGAATACCAAACACATTGATAAAGCAGGACCCCGGAAGGCTTATTGATTAGAGCAGTGTAGTCTACAGTGTAAAATGTGATTTTACAGAACGCAAGGCTGCATACATCGAGTTTTAGATTTAAACAAACATGTCATAGTGACTATCTCCCAATGGAATTCCCCTAAAGAAAAAATGAGAAATAAGTTCCTAAAGTAAAGGCACTTGAATAGATATCACATGACTGTATGGTTTTATACCATGCAGAATCATTGCATATGAGCCTGCTCTCTTTGCATCAATTGTAATTCAAACTCTATATCAGGGGTCTGGCCTGATGTAATGACCTGGGGTCTGGTAGTCATGTGCTGTTGTGCATCATGGGAATATCACTATTTTACACTTTTTGACAGATGTGAGAACACTGGCTTGTTTTTTTTGTTTGTGGCGTAAACTTTTTGAGTTTACGCCATGATAACAAAAGAGCCTTTTTAAGTATATAATTTGTTTTATCTCTTACATTTATTTGCTGAAAAAATACCATTTTAACCTTTGGCCTGTACCGTAGGCTTTAAATGCTGTAATATTTGTATGTTTTGTTTATAATGGCTGTAATAACCTTTTAACTCCACTTTTGTGTTGGTCACATTGTCTGATAAAGAAACACAAGCATGCACAACGATTTGCCTGTTAGTTCTCTTGTTAAACGGGGCACAGATCAGGCCAGAGACTTTGACTGGCATCCTTCAGCTCAGCACTGATACGTAATTGATTGGGTGAATGATTGGAATCTCCTATCTTGTCAGTGAGGGCCTACAGGAGGTGGTTGCTTATAGGAGGCCATCAGCTGAAGTTGAAGATATTCAAAGATATTCAATTTGTATATTATTCATAAGCATATAAATTGTATAAATAGTCCTAATTCTAAACTTCTAATTAA
>JBAJNP010012673.1:0-13078 GCA_036877545.1 Yasuhikotakia modesta | reverse complement strand
GTGTGTGTGTGTGTGTGTGTGTGCGTTCTTCACCACTAACCGATACCCACAGTCAACTGAAACTGTGGCCGTCCATCGCCACATGCTAAGCTATCACTTCTCTTTTCTCTTTCATTTTGGAAATGCATTCGATTTTCATCTTGTAAAAATGCTGCTTTCGATACATGTTGGTTTTACGTCTGTTCCTGTCATATACTGCAACATTAAAACCTGAATGAGACTGTGGAATAAAAACAGGACAGATGACGCTAGCACATCTAGCGTCAGTTATATTCTAAACTATATTTGACAACAGAATGTTATGGCACAAAAACAACAAATGTAACTTGTATGACATAATATTATAATTTAATATGTAATCTGGGTTTTACTCTAACCTTGCCAGTCAGAGCAGAGTTTGCCAGCTGGTTGGCTCTGACATCGGGCAGGTCTGAGGATGAAGGCCGGGCTCACGGCTCTCCGGGCTGCTGGCAGCGGGCGTTCAGGATGTGGGGCGGATCACACACTTACATAGCAGGTAAGTGACCCGAAGAAACCAGCCGACCGTTTCCTCATCAACCCTGATACAGCACCTCTGATGGGCTCAGAACTGATGGGTCATTTAAAATAGGAGTATTTTCTGATGGATTTTAACGGATCTGATGTCAGATCCATGACTTCTGAACCATGTTCTGGACTCTAAATCCCAGCTAACAATTTTAAGTTGTAAGAATGTTTCCCTTAAGTAACAGAAACGTTAAAAACATGACTGTGAGTGTTGCAGCAACATTCAAAAGATACATTTTTAACACAGCTGATCTTTGGTAACAGCAGCATGGGAAAGATCTCATGGGCAGGAAGTGACATGGAAACTGGGGGGATGAACCAGGATAATGGAGCGTCTTTGCGTCTGACGCCCTCACAAACTCCCCCTCGCAGAAACCGGACAGAACCAAAAACAAAACAAACTTTTTACCTCAAACAACAAATAGCAGTGACTGAAACCTGATTTGTTTACATTAAAAGACACAAAATTGCTCTGATTTATTTTCAAATACAACCTCAAAAAACAACTGTAATATCTTTCATTTATACTAAAGTCACACACACTGTGCGTTTGCCAGCTCAAAACCCTACAGTTTGAAGTAGCTATCACAACACATAATCACAATCCACAACAAGACCAAACAAAATCACAAAGGGGACATTAGGAGCTGGAGCTCTGTTTGGTCAGCTGGACTTCTGCAGAACCTCATGAGGTCCAGAACCTTCAGTTGTGCTGTGAGACACCTGGCCTGCAATTCTGGCTTTGAAAACTGTCAGCTGAGATCTCAAGCGCTAGCAAAGCAGCAAAACAGCAGAGATATGCTGAATCCACACAGCAGATGGATGTCTGAACCGTGACAGGGCCAACAAAATTCCAGCTATCTGACAGGATCATCGGACAGGATTCCCGGGCCGTGGAAGCGGGAATTTCACGGTTACCTCACAGCTAAGATGTCAGATCTTAAATACTTGGACTAACCTCACATCAAACACATGATCTACTGAAAATATCCCCCGGTGCTTGTGTCAGACTGAGGGGGAGTTCTGTGATTAATGCTATATACGGTCAGACGTACAAAGGGTCTTCTGTGCAAAACATTCTCTCTGGGAGATGCAATACAGTGAATTGAGTATTTTACAATAGTGACAAAGATAGATTACATGGAAAATATCTTGATTTTTCTCATTTTTTTGACAAAGACTGGTCATAAAAATGCTTTCAGAGCACAATCTGCAAAGCCACAGAGCCGTAGAGTTCAGTCTAGCGCCAACGCTAATAAACACACTGTTTTACGCTGAATTTCCAAGATTAGAATGCATGAGAATACAGCAATTAGGTTATATGTCTGTTGGAACAATAGAGTATAAACTATTGTTCCAATACGACTGTTCCAATAAGCTTTAAAATGTGTTTTTCGCTTGCGTAAGGAAACCAAGCTACACACTGACCCAGCTCTTGAGCTATAATTTAACATTTGTATAAAGTTACAAAAACATTATTTTGAAAGTGACAAGAATGTTCAAAATATCTCGCTTTTAGACATCGTATTAACAGTACTGCCAGATTTTAAGAACACATTAACTTTAAATTCTGTAGTGTTTCTAAAATGTTTCACTAACAACTTTCTGAGAACGTTCCCTGTTACCGAGGAAAGCTTTTTGTTCAGGGGATACGATCAGTGCAGCTGTATCTTCAGAGAACGATGATGGTGACACACGTCTGTACCTTTGCAACATTTAACTCAGTGGCTGATGAAAAAACCAAAAGAATGTGTCATGAAGGTCAGACCAGCGTTGAGACCACCCAGAAGATCCTTCACCAGCCTAATATCCTCACTACAGTCGTCCGCACACACGCTGGCCCAGCAACAACTCCTACAACCACAATTACAGCTTCATCGTGTCCAAATATTCTTTAATAAGACAAACTGACAAAGCTTCTGTGAGCAAAATTACTCTGGAGAACCGGCAGACGTCTCACAGCACCCAAAATCACGAACATTAGCTTCTCTCTGCTGCTCTTACAGACAAAATAAAACATTTTAACTGAGACGGGCCTAAAACGAGCTTCAGACTGGATTTATTAACTCTTTACCGTGAAGTGACTTCCTGCACAGCTTGCCTGAGGGAAACGCACTCGCTCCTGTCTTTATAATTTATTGGTGTCAAGTTGTCATAATTCACCGCTAACTGATGCAACCCACAGCAGGTTTATTGTTACTTGTAGTACTTGTAATAACATTATATGTCATACTTTTAAAGACCCACTGTAGAGTCTTCACAGCTAACAGGAAACGTTGTTAGAACGTTGGTTAACCTTCCCTGAAAGGTTATCAAAAAGTTGCATTAACAGTAACATCAACATTCAACGTTATGTGTCACATCAAAAACATTGTTTTAAAGTTGTTAGTGCAACACTTTAAAAACGTCCTACGCTCTCTGTGTTTGTGTGACACGTTTACTACTATTTACTTTCACAGTAAAAAAACAAAAACAATCACAAACTAGACACAACACATGTTATGATCACATTTTGCCCAAAGGTGATAAAATTGTAAGATTTCTCTCACTGAAAACTGCAGGTTTACTGTAAAGCTATTAGTTTTAATAGACGCTGCGTTTTGAATTAACTTGTTTATAGCTCTCAAATTACCCCAGCTGGGTATAAATAGGAACGATTTGACCATTATTACCCCAGATAAAACTGCGTGCTTAGTTTAGCCTTAACCATAAGTCAGACCACATTTAAGAGTTATTAGTTACATTTCATTCAAACATCATGCATTAAATATCATATATAAGACGTAAAATAGCTATAAGACGTTTAGGTTTGAGTTCTATCCTGTAAGACAAAGTAAATATAAACCTACAAAAAGCACGTAAATGAGACAATTAAACTTACATTGAGACGCATAAGTTTCAGACACGCATCGGCGTTTAAAGTCAGATTTGGGTCCACCTGGATGCGCAAACACACGGGTCCACAACTCTCTCCAAATCCAGCAACCTCACGCGTCTCACGCGCGCGTCAGTGTGAGAACGAGCGCAAAAAACTCCGCGTCTTTCATTGGGTTGAACACGCGGAACGGACACGACTGGAGCCGAAGTGCCCAAAGGTCTCCGGGGTTCTTGTAAAACGTTCAGAGGCTCCTCCGGTTTGTACTGATCCACGGTGCGCTTGTTCGTAACGGAGAGATACAGTCTCTCTCTCTCTCTCTCTCTCTCTCTCTCTCTCTCTCTGAGATGGGCGGATCTAACGGGTGCAGTACCTCCGTCCTCACCGCGAGCGACGCGTCCGACCAGAACGCGCGCGTTTATCGGCGAAGCGTTCCCGTCCGTCGCGCTGCGTCGGGTGACACGAATAAGGAATTATCCCATCATCACTTGTTGTATTTTGATTTAGGACATATTTAGGTAAAACTTAGTTTTAAACTGGGTTTACATCATGCATTTCTTTCCTGGTTTCCCGAACGCTTTAAAGTGTTTAACTTTATATTAAACGCATGACATCTGAATGTTTAAACATTTACGAACTTTTTATTTACACACTGCTTATGGTTTTATACATGCAATTATGAATAACACAAACAATATAACATATATATATATATATATATATATGTAATATATTTCTGGTCGTTCCTACCGTCACTTGCTCGTATCTTTCCGTTTCCACTTCGTTTTTCCGTCTGAATCCAGCGTTCAGGATTTGAGGCCCTTCGATTGAGACCTAAAATGATTAAATATTCATCAGACTGTCACATGAATTTGTTATCAGTCTGGGGGAAATTACGAGACATTAAATATGCAGATGAACACATTAGTGAAGTTTAGAGACTCATTGCTGGAGACTAGTGGTTGATACGAGTATTACAAGTCAGATGTGTGTCTGTTTAAACTATGATTGAATTTGTTTTTCTATACAAAACATTCAATTTCTCATTAGTTTGTGTCCAAGACGTTTTAGTGGAGATAATAAAGATTTTGGTTTAATTTCTGTATTACACAGGACAGGCAGCTAGTTCTCAGTCTATGGATTAAAAAGCTACGTTTTCAAGCACATATTTCCAGCTAGCAGGCAACGTTTCTCAAAACGTTGGCTATCATTGTCTAAAAAGTCTCTAAAAACATAATAGTTTGAATATTGTTCTAAAAAACAAGTAAAAGGTTAATGAAGCGTCTAAAAAATGGATGGTTGAACGTTCCTTAAACGTTCCTTTAAATACATTGCAGACTAAACAGCCTAAATCTGAACACCTGGAACAAACAACATCTCTGCATGAATCCAGAAAAGATGTTTTGTATTGTTGTGACTGAGTGAGTAAAACCTGTAAAATCATGTCACATTTTGCAGCTCAGATGAGACTACAGACTTACAGACTACAGCAGCACTCTCTCATGTTACACCACATCATACTCAAACTATTGACTCTCCCCTTCAAACACACTCAGTTTCATGGAGCTAAAATCTGTCAGTCAAACAACATGAAGAAACAATCTTCAATACAATAAGAAGTCGTATCACAGCTTCTTGTTTTGAAACTGAAGCTGTAAGAAAAGACGACTGCAGCGGCTGTGGGCAGGAATCGGTGGTTTTGTGCACCTCACATGCCCTTGATATGTCTTTCATTATATCAGACACTGCTGATGGAATCCCTACAGCTGTGGCCTCTATAGAGAAAGATGAGGTTGAAACTAGGGGAACCAGAGCTCGGATCTGAATTACCCCGGGGAGCTGTGCACACTATTTAAATCCGGAGTGAATCCACATCAACAAATATTTTTATACCAACCAAACGTCAATGATGTACACATTTATAGACTACTCAGACGAACCCCCTAACCCGTCCCACACAGACAGCCACGGTCTGCGTGTCAAATAGTGGACAGAGTTTTTTTTGTCATAAAAGGAGCCATAAACAAGCTTAATACAATATTAGCAAACGATGACCTACTCGCCACATTCGTCTGCGAGACAAACACATCTATTTACGAAGACAAACCTTGTCCCATAGCAAAGCCCACCTCTCTAAATTTGTATCCCTCTATTTCGGTTCTGGTGGGACATTCCCCAAATGAGACGAGTTGAAACATCGTGTCACATCAGCACACACTATATTAACTTCAGCTTTGCCACAGACACGCCACTTTTGGTCGAACGTTCAGCCATCGTTCTCACAGTCTGGAAAATTAAATCTACTTACCAGCTTTCTTCTCCAGGAAGTTGAGCTCTCCAGCACCTGCCGTGGGCCAGTCTTCATAAAAAATAAAGACGTAAAAGTGCGAAAAACAAGCAAAAGTGAAGAAATTAAAGCCAGACCAGCTGGCTTTGAGGAGAAACCCAAAATCGGGTTGCGTTTAGTTCAGATCTCGATCCGCAGTGAAATGAAATGTCATCCAAGCTCCAACCACACCCAACATGGGCATACACACACACTCACATACACATACTCACTCACACACACGTGCACACACACACTCACGTACACACACACACACACACCTGCTGCTGCTGTCCATCTGATGTATATTTAGGTTCAAGTATCGCTGTCATGTCTCTGTTGGCCTTGGTTGAAGTACGCAGGATTATCTTCCCCAAGTCGACGTTCAGGTGGTCTTAACAGTCTCACCAAAACATGTCCTGAACATTACATTCACGTTATGAAAAAACTCCTAAAAGTTCAGATAGACACATGAAATGATACACAACAAAAGCTATTATGTATTCGACTTTTCAGATATATGATACAATAAATGAATAATAATAATTGCATCTGTGTGCAATTATGAATGTATGTTTGTATTTGTTACATTTGAAATTTACAATTTACATGAACTTAATTGAAACATGAAAACAGTTTCACATTATCACAAATCCTTATAACCCCAAAATAGGCTTCATTTATATATTAATTGTAATGTGTGATCTAGGTTTTGACAGACTTTGTGAGAACTGCTATGTTGATCTTTCAGAAACATTGTTTTTTCCCACTATTGCTTTGAAATAGATGTTTGTATTGAGATGCTACCCAACAGAATGTATCTTTTGCATTGAGATATGCTGGGAAACAGGACACTGGTCATCGTGTGGTTGTGGGAGGAGTCTGCTGGCCTGTCCTGGTATGTCAACCAGTCCCTCATCTGAAACCAAAGACAACAAACATTTCTCCACGCAGACGATGGACGAGAACATTTAAGTTCAGTGTGTATCTTTTGGGAACTTCCTTACATTACGACCAGCCCATAAAATTTACCTGTTTGCAGATGAAGAACTTTCAGGTTGATCTTCTAAACGGCAAACAGCAGAAACATCTGAAACCTCAAACACGAAACGGACGTCAGTCACAGTCTGTGTGTACGTACAGTTACAGTACAGACGCTTTAAACAAACTACAGTCAGACACTGAGAACGTTAATAATCTGTCTGTTGCAGACGTTCCAGTAAAGTCAACCTGACCCGGTTGAGGGGGCGTCTGCCCGGCTAACAGGAACATTCTCAGGACGTTGGCTCTGAGACGTTTTCTCAACGTTCTGTTGAAAATGCTCTTGCAGTTTTTATAATATAAAAATGTTATTTTTAAACAGTGGAATTTTCCAAAAGGTCATTAAAAATGTTAAAATAACGTTATTATAACCAAAAAAAATTGAAACTTTCTAATGTTCCAAGCAGTCTCAAAATAAACTCTTCAATGTTTTTTTTACTTTTGGAAATGTTAAGGAAACGTTCTTACAATGTAACATTGTTAGCTGGCTGGGCGGCGCTGGGTTGTTTGTTTCCCGTTGGCTCTTTGTTCAGTACTGGGAGTGGCGTGTGGCAACAGTGGCAGGACACTAATGACAGAGCGCCGGAGCCAGAGAGAGTTTGTGGGAACAGCATGTCCGGCACACCCGGGAGGGGCTCCGACATCGTGACACACTTACAGGGTGGCAGTACCCAACACAAACCTTTGGTTGTTTTTGTTGTTGGTGGCACAATCACGCTTTAATGAAGGTGTCGGCCATCAAACTCTAACGCCAAATCACTTGTCAAAGACTTTTAGTTTTTCTGCAGCAGGTTTGAGCATTAATGCTAGCAGGTTAGCTGACAGATTAGCACGTGTGTCTTTCTGGTGTGGCCACCACAAACTATAAAGAAAAACAAGAGACTCTGGCTAGTTTTAGTCAAAAAAGGCCTGAGGTTTGTGGACGCATTTTTTGCTTTCTATAGAGCCGCATCTGTGCCGGAGAACAGCCGCTCTGCTTCCCTCAAACGCTGCGCATGAGCCCCGTTCAGCCTCCAGGGCTCCGTGTCACCGCACAAGGTCTCACTGCGTGTGTTTCCTGACCAGACACAACAGAGAAACACGAATATGACAATAGCAACATAGAAGATCAATGATAATTTACTTTGGTTTAACAAAACACCTGAGAAATCAGAGAGAATAAAACTGTACAAAGTAAACTGTACAAAACAGTTCTGAGGCAAAACACAAAGGACTGAAAAGACAGACAGGCCGAAACATGCAGAGAGCAAGTGTCTTTTCACAACGACTGGGAAAATAAACTGTGTTCTGACAATGTCTACCTTTAAAGATAATATTTTCTAAAGATCTTTGCTTACACATCTGTTTCTTTTCAGGAGCGATTTACTAAAAAGTGCCCATAGCTTGTTTTTTTTTGGCCAGCACCTCTCCTGCGAGCGTATCCCAGTGGCCCGAGTGAAAATGCTAATGTTCTCGCCACTTAGTCAAGTTGGACTCCTGGGAGGAGTTCTGAAGACGGACCGCTCAGCCTCTTCATCCTCACCGTAAGTGATGATATCTGAGGGCAGATCAATGAAACCTGAGAGTTAGAATCAATAGCTCACCTGTTTAATCTACAATTATGAGTCAATTACAGTGTTGCTATTTGTGTCTCTCATATACTAACATAAATGGGTAAAACATTAGGTTGATGATGTATATTTAATGCCACATTTTCAATTTGTTCAAAGATAATTTAATATATAAAACACTTTTTAACATTGTCTGTTGCCTTTATGAAAGCATAATTATATCCTGTATTATTTGGGATATACTGACAGGAAGCTTTTAAATTTAAAAAAATATCTGCTTTGGAAAAACAAACAGAGTTTCAAGAAACGATCCATTTTTTGCTGACATGCAAACAATACGGCGGTCAAATAAACCGGCATCCAAATTTACCTGAAAGTGCCTCGTTCCTGGTTTTCCAAAGCTTTTTGTTTGCCGTTGGCCTGCGGGCATCATCTGAATGCTCATATTCATGGGATAAAATGATGCACTGTCAGTTTGGACCATCGTTCTCAGAGCCCAGACAACTTCTGTGTTTGCACAGGCCGGAATTATGGGAGAACCTCAGATGAGATGTGAATGTTCCTCTGTGCATGTTCCGATTGCATCACGTGTCACGGATTTCATGCAGCATTTACCGTCATTTACAAAAGCGGCTCTCCACTAATACGCTAAAACACAGCCGCGCTGAAAGAACGTACCGGAACGTAATTCGATTCGAATTAAATTTTTCTAATGGCATCCGGTAGAAAGTGCAAAGCAAACATTCGCTTTTTCCGCTCATTTTTCACTCGAGTGCTTCTGACAGGATTTTAAACATCTGGACAGTGTTGAGCGCACAAAACACCGACAATTCCTTCTTGTGCGCCCGCTAAACTGTGGCCTAAACTGAGTCTACGAGAACCCACCAGTTATTCTAAACAAAAACATTTTCTTTAACAAACGAATCTTTGGAAATCTTGGAAATTTTACAGGGAACGAAGGTTTACAACTTTGTGATATAGTTTAATTAATGCTTCTACGAATGGACAGTTTTTGTTGGGCATCACAATATAGTAAACATTTTGGTGAGGATTAGCAGGGAAGAATCGGGGGTGTGGGAGACACTTTGATGGCGTGACGCCTGGGCTTCCTGTGATGAAGCCATTACTCAGGGCCCGAGGGGGTCGCAGCTAAGGGTCGTGACCCCGGGCACCATGATGACCTCCTGATAATGAGCAAGACTTCATTCTGGAGACAGGAGGAAGTTCTAACTAATGCGGTGCTGATTACAGTTATTATCTCCAGCTCCAGTTATCTGATGGAGGAGAAATGTGAATGTGGACTGAATGTGAACCCAGTTAATGTACGATAAAAAGCACCACGAGAGGTGGTGCAGGAAATACCTGCAGGAAATAAACAAAACAGGTTAAATGAAGGTAACTATTCCTTTAGAATAGTTATCCAAATGATAACTATTCCTTTAAAGTAGTAAATAAACAAAGTCTGTCTGTAAAAACAACAAGATCTACTTTAATAAATTATATTTATAATTGATATTAATCTAATGTTAAAATGAATAAATATACAGTATAAGAAATATATGAATATTTGGTCGTTTCAACTTACTCTTTTAAATCCTGACTGGTGTCAAGTTGCTGTAACTTATACAAAAAAGTTGAACATTTTCTTCAGTCAGGATTTGAAATATTAAGTTGAAATGGCTTAATAATACTAATATGGCGCATGCAGGACTGCAGACAGTCTGCGAGAGCGATGCATGATGGGAACTGGCAGGAACTAATATCTGCACTTACAGCTTGTCTTTCTGCTCACTAGATTTAGTTACAGTGAAAGCCATGATAAAGTGTAAAGTAATCTCCTGCTGCGGGGCTGCGCATGCCTGGAGTCCGTCGCATGTTTCTCAGATTCTTTATCTAGTTTGGAGGTTCACTAAGATTTCTTAAAGACTCAACACAGCATTTGCCCATTACCTGAACAACTTTCAACTACTTTCTAATGCATTTTCTTGCGTATAAATATTTGATGCATGCGGCATTATTTGATGCATTTCTTCATTTTTTTATGAGAATAACTATAAAATCCCACATTGAGTCTGTAATGTAAACTGTCAGTGAAATTTCTCCACAGCATCAATCAATGCGACCATTGATTTATTTGCTTTAAAGCGTATTGAAAACCGCAGCTCACTCTCACTGCGGATTTGCCTACCGGAACAGATCGCATGTAGGGTAAAGCAAGCATGGTAGGCCCCGCTCGTGTTTATTTGTCTCAGTTTAAAAGGGGAAGAAGGGATTTTCCCCCACCACAATCCAAAGAAGCAGGGGCGCAAATGAGCAGATCTGTGCCACGCTGAGGCAAAGACGCATGTCCTGCATCAAGCTGCATGTCAGGGGCTCCGCCAAAGCAAACTGTGGTCGGAAGAATCCTTTAATAGTTCCTGATCTGTGACACCTGAGACTGAAATCACAGAAAAAACACACAGCTAACGTTTGCAGAACATTATCCAAAAGTTCTCTGAAAGTTATTACAAATGTTTTTGCAGTAACATAGATCAGACATTTAAACAGCTGCGTTTTGGACAGCTCTCGTTCAGATGTTCCTGACAAACGGATGGTGGTGTCTTACAGATTACAGTTTGTAGAGACATTGCTTTCTCTTCTCTTAGTCAGGCACAAAAAATAAATCACACATTTCAGGGAACGGTGACAGAATTTTCCAGCTGTGTGACTGACAAAACCTTAAAGTAACCAAAAATATACAAACATCTTAATTCTATTTCCTGAAGCATTTCGACTGAAGCGAGGCTATTCTTCTGAAAATGGAGTTATCTACACTGCAAGCTACTAATAAAATAATACAGCGATACTGTTTTAAGAACAGCTAAGTTACTGTCACGGTAATGTTATAATTGAGTTAGTAGCTTCTGGTTAGTTATTCCCCACCGGCGCCTCATCCTGAGAACTAACTAGAACTAACTAACTAGAACTAACATCACATGTATACAAGCCTCAGAAGAGTTTGCTCAAACATTTCTGCCAGTACAAAGCCAGCTGTCATACATCTAAACAACCGCACTAGATGCTCTCAAAGTCCCTCGATGTTTCCATTAAGCCACGGCTGTTTCTACCTCAGACCAACTGGTGGCAAAGACACAGACAGAGGAAAGGCTGGACAGTGTCACAAACAAACAGAACATCCATTAGCAGGACCACACAAGTCTCCAGTGAGACAGACTCTATCATGACTGAGTGACAGGTGCTGGTTCCTCGTCTGGTTCTCTGATAGTGTAGATGAACAAGCTCCTCACACCTTCCAACTGTTTGTCATCATCCGACTTGATTTCCCTCAACAGAGAGCAGATGGCTCTCCTGACGGTCGGTGCTCGTCTCTGATTCCTGGCACATCTCAGTGTAGATGTTTGTGTCAGCGTTAGATTCCTCCAAAACTGTCTTGCAAGAGTCTTTGGTTCTGAGAGGACAGAAATAAGATGTCAGAAAATGTGAAACTTTTGTAAACATTTAAATTTGCTTAAACACACTGCAACCAATGGAATGATGTCACCAATATTAGTCACAAATAATAAATATGGTTTGTTAAACTAGTTCTTTAAAATTTTAGTTATGAAATTGTATGTTGTTTATTTTAAATAGATGTCAGCTTTGTAGACAAAGCTTAACTTTGCCTATTTAGACAAAATGATAAATGTACTCTCATTTGTTTTGGATAAAGATAAATAAATAAACGTGAGAATAAACATTGATGTGACGATGGAAGGACAGAATATCTCTACATTTGTGCAGAGATTCCTGTCATATCCAAACAGATAAAAAAAGTGTCTGAACGCTACAGTAAAACCAATGTGAATTCATTATGAAGTTTACATTAGCCTCAGCTGTCCACAATTAATTCATGCCGAAATGTTCGGAAGATCACGGAAGCATGAGAGCAATGTGGAGCTGTTTGAAATGTCAGCCTGGATCAACACAAACAACAGGAAGTGACACAAACTTCAAACAGGTGGTCCGTCACATCTAAACCAATCGTGTCAGTGGCCACAGGAAATGTTTCTGCACAAAGATCATGGATCGCAACGTTTTCTCAAAGCTCTCTAGAAGTTATCAAAAGTACTTTTAGTAATGTTTGTAAGTTGTTTATGTTGGATATTGTTTAAATAATGTTCTTACCAACTAAACAATAACATTTATACAATGTCCAAAAATTGACATTTTGAATGATGTTCAAAATAATATTTTTAACGTTTTTATAACTTAATGGAAACATTAGGGAAACATTCATACAGCCTATAACTGTTAGCTAAGCACTTAATAGCTAAGCCGTTTTCAATGCGGCTGCCTCTTGCATCAGTGAACAGTGAAACTGTAGAGTGGCAGCCGTTCTGTATGTCTCTGACTGACAGACAGCAGTCATTCACAAGTCAAGAGGCCAAATGCTCACATATGGCCACACAGTTCGGCTAATAGCTGACAGGCTTCAGTAAGGGCACTGACATGACCCGGCCCCCAGGACAACACAAGTCCGGACCACCAATCTGTAAATACAAATCTTTAAACACACAATTAGACCATTAACATGTCTAATGAACAATCACAAGCTTATATACAACATCATTTGTTTACATTCCAGTCTTAGAATAGTTAACCAAAAAGTATAATAATAACTAAACTGTTATAGATTCTTACCTGTAGTTTTATCACAACAGTCCTCCTGAGGGTGTCTGTCTTCATGGTACTTACTAGTAG
>JBAJNP010012672.1:0-13080 GCA_036877545.1 Yasuhikotakia modesta | reverse complement strand
CCTTCATCTGATGTCTTTGATCAAGTACACATTTACGTGTGTGTTTGATTGGCACAGTTGTCTCAGTTTGTCAATACACCCCCACTCTGGTGTGTGATAAGCTTTGGGTAATTAAGCATGTTTGACACAGAGACTCAGACGTGACTGCATTTATTCATGCGGGAGAGCGATCTGACTGTTGTCTGATCTGTCCATGCCATCCATCCGCTTCCAGATCCGTAATGTGGAGACCAATCAGTGTCTGGACAACATGGCCAGAAAGGAAAATGAGAAAGTGGGCATCTTCAACTGCCACGGAATGGGCGGCAACCAGGTCAGCTCCCCTCATCTCTCTTGCTTTAGGACATTTGCACATGGTTTGAATTATAATGTCAGTGTTTCACGCCAGCGACGGAAGTGACATTGATGTATTGTGACCTTTGCCGTCTGCCCAGGTTTTCTCCTACACAGCCAATAAAGAAATACGAACTGATGATCTCTGCCTGGATGTGTCCAAACTCAACGGCCCTGTTATGATGCTCAAGTGCCATCATTTAAAAGGCAACCAGCTCTGGGAATACGACCCAGTGGTGAGTATGTGTGTGTGTTGAAGCTACAATTTTAGTGTGTTTATTGATACACATCTGATACATGTGTATGTATATGTGTAACATGCATATTGTTTGTTTTGTGTTGTGATACCAAATTATCATTATATTATATGACATTAAACACAAAACAACAACCATTAGTATAAAACAAGCCTTCTTATCTACTCAGATAATGTATGCTTGTGTCTCCTGGCCCTTCATGATGCATGTTTGCATATGAACTTTGCATGTATGCATATGAACTCGAGGATTTTTCCCCTTTAGGGTCTCGCTTGCCTCATATATGTCATATAAGATCAAAACAGTCTGCCAGCCCTTTAACGCTGCCTTTCTGCATGGTGTACAGTCATCGTTGTCTTGCAATATATGTACATGCACACACACATACACACACATTCACCCCTTGGCTTCCCTTATAAACTGCTTGATATAGTTAAGTTGGATTAAATAACCTTTCAATCAGCCCACAAACTGCTTTGCTGCTCCTTTTTGGTATTTGGCTTAAAGTCACTTCAGGTCTAGTGAGGGACAGAGTGCATCAGCTTGGAAACAACAGAGACAACAAACCTGAAAGTCTTTGCATTTCGCTGCTGTTGGCTTAAAATTATGCCTGTTAAGCCCAAAACGCACCAGGCCGACTTAGTATTTTCTGTGTTCCGCACCATCGACTGGAGTTAGCCCCTATTGGCTTTTTGGCCATTTCAGCATGTTGAGTCAGTGTTGAAGCTCATTGGTTAAAGTCAGATCAATCTGATTGGCTGTTTGACTTAGCCAACCAGTGCATATGAAAACAAACGGATGTGACGAAGCAAGGAAACAAATGTCAAGAATTTTCTTTTTGTTTTTCGCTTTATTTCAAATATGTAAATATTTAAAAAGGTCTGTCTGGAATGAGACAAGTTTATCTGTGATAAGTGAAATGTTTGTGAAACTGGTAAGCAAGAATGCTTTATGTTTTGTATCCCAGCTGTCACTAGCTCATCAGGTTTTACATTTTTGAATAACAAATACATGCTACTGCCACCTGCTGGTATGAAAAGTTATTCCCTCTCACGCAGATGCAGAACCGATGTACTACTTGACCATTGGGTGTCAACCATTATAGGGGCAATTTTTGACCCAGACGCAGCCCACGGTCTGCTTTCATCTGCACTAGTTTCTCAGGGTTGGTTTGGTGTGTTTCGGGCTTATCCTTCAAAGCTGCTGCTTCCTCTACACCCCCCTCACCCCATGTTCCGAGCCCCCACCAGGCTGGCCCTGTGCCCGGAGAAACGGAAGGCTGAGCAGAATGGAGAACTTTAGCAGAGACTTTCCAGAGTCAGATAAAGATTCTGTTTTTCTGTGGGAAGAGGAAGAGACAAGAGTGGAGATTCGGGGAGAGAAATCAGAAAATCTCTTGCTACCTCTATTGCATGCATTTCCATATATTAGGATCACACACTCATCCGTGTGCGCACTTATGTGCCCTCACACCTTAAACTCCTTGTAGGTTCTACCATTATCCTAATTGTATCTGTGAGGCTTAATGCTTCCCGTTAGACTGTAATTCTAGAGCCCTCAGCTCACCTAAGGCCCATTACACACACACGCGCGCAGATGTTCCACTGTAAAGAAATCTGTGCTTTGACTGTTTGCCTTTAAGCGTACAGGTTTGTGTGGTCATCCATGCGTGTAATGCATATTGTGGGTATGTTCTTATGGCACACCACGTACTATTAATGCTGTTATATTACAGTATAAATGCTGCACACGGTCTGCAAAAATACCTGGATGACCTACTTTTGCCTAATGTGCAGTATGCAAAAAATTCCCACAATGCAATGCGCTCACCTTGAACATTTTATTCCAAATATGATGAATTGTGTGTGATAAGTGTAATATTGGCTGATATTTTAAACTCATACTCTGCTCATGTGTTTATTTATAACCCAAACAATTACGAATTGCAGATTTTAAGACATTGCAGATCAGATTTATAGGTAATATTACATATCAGGTAATATTTCTGATAACTATGCGCCACATTCTGAATTGAGCATCCAAAGTTGTGAGGTAAACAATGTTGGAAACAATATTTTGTACTGTTGTTTCAAACAGTTATCTTCATACTGTATTACTATTTTTTACATTTACATTTATATCATTTGGCAGACACTTTTATCCAAAGCGACTTACAGTAATTTCAACATATAGTTTTTTTTTAACCAGCACTTGCATTCCCTGGGATCAAACCCACAACCTTTGCACTGCTAATGCAATGCGCTACCAGTTGAGCTACAGGAAGACTGAAGCTAGGTTTTTAAAATACTATGCAAGACAATATAGTACGTGTATAAAGCTTTTAGTGAAAAAAAGCAGGGCACTCAAAGGTCGTGTGTATAATGTTTCACACAGTGTTTGTGTGTCCCTGTCTTCTGCAGAAGCTGAGTCTGGTACATGTGAACAGTAATCAGTGTTTGGATAAAGCGTCTGAGGATGACAGTCAGGTGCCCAGTGTCAGGGACTGCACCGGGAACCGCTCGCAGCAGTGGCTGCTGCGCAACGTCACACTCCCCGAGATTTTCTGAGATCACACACAGATGATGGACAGATGATAGACTCTCATACCGGCGCAGGTGGAGAGAGGCTGAAAGTGAGAGATAGAGAGAGGACTGCTTTCTCTCCATCTCTGGAGGTCTGCCTTTAATTGATCTAAACAAACACAACTCCACATGTAAATGAATCTCCATCACTCCACCTTTCTGAGGAAAACAGGCAAAAGATGGAGAGAAAGACTCGTTCGAGAAAGAAACTTGAGTTTGATGCCCTGACCCTCTGTGTTTGAGGAGAATAGGGCATTTTGGTTATGTTTACGAGAATGCCTCCCTTTTAGAGTATCATTGTGTGTTTTGTGTGTGTGTGAATGTGTGTGTGTGCGCGTGTGTGTTGAGAATGCATGGGCCTGACTGTTTTCCACAAAGGAGTTTAGCCCTTTTTTAATTTAATTATGTTTAAAGCCTTTTAGAAATGAAGGCTGTTTAGCACATGAAGGAGAGGCTAATTTGTGCGTGTATGTGCATGTCTTTGCGTGGAAATTCAAGTGTGTCACATATCAAGATGGATCTTTCTACTGTGTCTATACACAGTAATAGACAGCTATCCATTGACCCAGGCTTAGAAGCAGGAGCCCCCCCTACTGGCATAAGCCAATGATAAACGTTGACGCCTGTCAGTCAGTCTTCGTCAAGGCAAGTGCACCATCTACCAACAATCAATCACTGATCTATAATTAATCAACAGGATGGTGGATTATCAAGGACATCATGGGATGTTTCATATCATCAGTGTTTATGTAACATTTTTACATCAGTTGTTGAAAATGCATTTTTGGTTTCTTGACTTTTTGAGTGCCACTTACCTTTCTTTTGTTTTTTTAAAGAATGTTGTCTCGTTTAAAGATGTAATGGCATTTTTAAATTGACACACAATTTGATCAAATTGTTGCCTTGACAACATGAGTTGCATTACCCATACGCACATGGGTTAATCAGGAAGAGATGGAACATATTTTGTTATATCGTCCAGCAAGGGCTTGGTGTCACTGTTTATGTGCGTGAAAGAAGCTGTATTCAAATCTTATATGTTTCTTTATTTCCTTTCATGTTAAATTGTTACTGATATGTATGTTGACACATTCCGTTTTTAAATTCATCAATTTGGTGTCTGAAAATGACAGTGGCTGCTTGCCACGTTTTATGTTTAAACGTTATACGTTTAAACGGTATGAGACCCTAAAGAGATTTTGCATTATGTCCTGCATTTCACGTTTTATTTTCTTCTTAAATTATCTGTCATTTCACTTGTGAATCCAGTCAATCTCTTGTATCATATCAGAAGATGGGAAAGAAACTAGGACTGAAAGTGCAGGGAAAGGAGGACAATGTTTTGAGTTTTGCCATGTGGGATCAGAAATCAGTTCAGATGTTTTTTGCCCTTAAAATTTTTTGACCTTGTTCCAATACTTGAAGTGATCTTGCACTCTTCATGTCCCAGTGTTTACTTACTGAATGGATAGAACCCGTTCAATTCTTATTCCAACAATCCGACTTCAAAAAAACTTGAGGGATTCTAAATAAAGATTCTGAATTCTAAAAAGATTTTAATTACCAAGTAGAATTACATTTTGAAGTATTGTAATTACTACAATTTTTTTCATTCTAATTAGAATATTGTAACGTTTAATTAGGCAGGTCAGCTTGACTGAAATAGGGGACATGAGCTGAAGATAACATTAAGTATTTGGACACGGCTGCAGGAGTGTGTGTGTGTGTGTGTGTGTGTGTGTGTGTGTAAGTGTGTGTTTATATCTGTCCAAGGGAAGTCTTTCATTTTTGTCTTTATTTGACGAGGGTCTGGTCTGCTGATTGGAGGAATGGAGGCTAGAGAAATAAACCACAGAAAGTTTACAGTCTAGCTGTTGTGTGTCTGTCTCTGTTAGTGTTTATGGGGTTTAAACACCATAGCACACTTTTGTGCAGCATGTTTAATGTTGTTTGGTGCATTGAATCAGAGGATTAATTATATTTCTAGATCAATTTGGTTTAAATGTTTTTAGCAGCGAAATTCATTAAATCTCTACCTGTTGCTGCAAACTAACAAACACCACAGGGACCTTAGGCACTTGGCCCTTTAAAAACATTTTGCTTCCATTTTAATTACATAATTAAGGCGCTATTTTATGCAAAGTGTTAGTTTGAAGGTCTCGCAACTCTATATTTAAAACACTACAGCAATGAAAAGAACACTTATCTACTCCAATGAAATATAATTTGCCAGTGTTTGCCTGGAGAAATTTAATTGGAACTTATTAAAAGACACTTGTTCTATTTTCATATTTTATCTTGTAACATTTAAAAAGAAACTTTTGAGGGTTATTTTCAAAAATCCCTAGATACATTTTAGAGCTGCCCTGCTGTAAGTTGTAAAAAATGCTAATTCATTTTTATATAATGTCATGAAAGCTTGATAGTCAAAAGAAACATGATTAGCTAAGTGACTAGTAAACAGTGAAAGACATTAAGAGTTTTTTAATGAACTGTTTTAATGGCTTTTTTCCCATATATTTACACATGAAAAATGTGCTTAATTTAAATTTAAACTTAATTTTTGATGTAATGTAAAAATTAACATGGTAAAAAATGCAAACATGATGTTTGCAATATACAACGTTTGCAGGTTTGTGAAAAATGCCCACAGAAGCATTTGTGTTTGACACAAGATCAAGCTATTAGCACATTAAAGCAGCGCTTTCTTGAGTGCAATCGTTTTCTTATTAAATAATGCTTTTTTATGTCAATATAAATGAACTGGATTTTTAACAACGTACAGGAACAAAGATTACAAGACGATCTAACGGGACAGAAACCAGGCAAAAACAAACCTCTCGCATTCACACCACACTGGAAAGAGTCAATAGCTCAGTTCAGTGTAATTGAAAGAGTGCAAATGTCAATCGATTTCAATCTTACCTGAGATCCCACGTGACAAGGATGCAACTGTATGGTTCTGGGGACGTGATGGTGTCTGGGGTTAAAGTTCGCATTGCATGAAAAAAAATCCAAATTTATGTCACGTTATATAAAGTGGTTCATTTTACTAGCAATTTATATTATAATTACTATAATTACTTAGGCAAATACAGTCTTACCATTTAAAAGGGATTTATTAAAAAGAACATAAAATATCAGTGTTATTTTAAATGCACTGTGCAACTGTCAGTCAGTTAAGAACAAAGCTCAAAGTTACTGCCTTATTAAGATATGTGAAGCATCTTTCATGTGAGCGTGACTATGAAACTTCTTAGAGGTTTAGAAGTTATATAACACCTAAAATAAATTCAGTGGGTGGCAAAATCCAATTTTCTAATGCAGCCTGATAAAATACAAATCAATTTTACAGTTTCTCCATCCATAGGGGCAGTACATATACCCAACAAACAATACAGTTTTATTAAAATGATTTAATAGTCCTGCATATTTAGGAACAAAACAACACTCAACAGAACATCAAAAACATGTTTTGCATTTCATATAATTTACAAACATTAAATAAATTTTTAAACCGTTTTTAAGACAAAAATCTTGTAAGGTCAAAAGATTAACCTATAAACAGCCAGTACAACAGTTAATTATGAACTACACCATTTCTCCTATTTGGCATCAATCAAAGGCTAACTTCACAGTGCATTCACTCCCAAATGGCTTCTTTCATGTGTGAACAACCTTGAAAAATCTAGTAAAGTTAAGAAAGATATTAGAAAGCAGTGCATTCTGTATGGTTACTTATTAAGTGCACTACAATAAAACATGATTTACAGAATAATGTTAAACCTTTCTCAGTACAGAAGATAATTTTATCAGCTGCGTTTGGTCATTTTTTAATCTTTAGATCAATCTGTGTCTTTGTGTTACTTGTGTTTTTTTTGACTGCTAAAAAATGAGCAAAAAAACTAAAAAAAATGTTGTATGCACAGGGAATGACCTTGAATAAGTATATAACCCAGCTTTTAAAGTCTGGAAGTAGGAAGTGACTGAAGCTGATAAAATGTATCTTTGGGCTATATAAAGTAATCTTCAAGGAAATGTTAAATGTTAAAAGTGAAAGAAAAGTAATGCTAGTACTTAATTCTTGTCAGTGACCAACATAACTTAAGGAGCATAAAATTAAGATGCCTGAGGTAAAATAAATGTAAGGCTTGAGAAAACACAAAACAAAAAACAAACATTATAACAGAAACACACCATGCATGGCATAAATACATAGCTGTGCATAACACAAACAAACTAGTAATGATGTTCGTAATGACTAGTAATAAGTTAGTTTCACAGCTGAGCTACTGTTAGTTCAAAGTGAGAAAAAGCAGCGCGTGTTAAAAAACAAACAGCTGTATAAAACAGAGATATTTTGTGTGGGCCAGTGTTGCTAAATCGTGCTCTAAACCAACACTAATTTAACACAACTGAACCACCAAAAGCATATTTCATGGTCCATTTAAGAAAAACAGGCAGCTGTGAATGCTGAAACAAAAGATCTCCAGATCACAGGCTTGTTATCCTGAGGGCTTTGGTATGAAAACAGAAAGAAGACATTTATAACAGCGTTAATCAGAAAAACAAACAGCACATGCTAAACACAAGCAATGCAAATGTCTAAACAGTTTTTCAGTCACACAAACCGTTTACATAAACAGCGGTGCCAAGCACATTCGCAATGTGGGATGAATGCTCAGTACAACCTGATAGACACAGTATTATCTGTAAACTATAAGTTCCAATGAATTGACAAAATAGTTATTGTTTTACAGTAAAGCACAATGTAAACATTGTTAGTGTGCTAACTGAAGGTAGCATTGCAGTACTGGTATATTTCACTAGTACAGTGCTACACAAAGCACAGGTGTGTTAACTGAACTTTGCGCTCAAGTGTGCAAGCGCTGTGGACCTTTCAGAGACTGGTCTCTAAGCATTACACAAATTTAGCATCACAGTGCTTAGCACCAACTCTGCTTAGCACAGAGGTTGACATCAAGGGGCATCATTATGCTATGCGCTACACAAGCCACATTAGCAGAGAATGTGGTAATACTGTTGTCATGGAAACTCAACAAGTCTCCATTCTTTGGGTAAGAAACCCCACACCTTTCACAGACTTGAAGTGCTTTATGGGAATTCCCATAACTGGGGTAAGAGAGATAAGATGCTGGTGAAATCTCTCTCATTCATGAGATCTTTTCAGCTGCGTTGGAGTTTCTGCAAATAAACTGAAGAAAATGTATATGAGAGAAAGTTCAAAGGTCAAGTGGATGATTACAATGGAGAATGCAATAATGCTGCATGTGTTACCGGCTGTGATGTGTGGGGAAGCCGCCCTGCACTGGAGTTGCCTGGGCGCTGCTGGGGCTCATCAACATGGCACTGTAGATGTTAGATGCCACCACCAGTATGCACAGCAGAATAGGTCCAATGATGGCCCCTTCCAACCCCAAATAGTACGCCCCACCCGCTACAGCGAGGCCTGTCAAATACGGATGTCCACCTCTGCATAAAACATAACAGTAGGAGGTACAAATACAGAAATGTTTATGTAATAGACCTGATTCATTATTTATACACAAGTACAGGACATACTAATATTGATACACACTGGTATCAGTATATCAGTTATGTTGAATCAATATATTGAATCAATTATATTGAATCATTATATTATATTATATCAAAATATCAGGATCATTACCACACAGAATTATATACATTACATACATTATTCATACAATAATGATATTGTCAATATCACATCAACCATACTCAGAAAGCACACTTGTAAACATTAAAACAACAAACACACACCCTGATATGTCAGAGTATATGGCAGTGTCAACAAAGTATGTAGGCAGCAGATGGCAGAAGAGCAGTAACAGGGCTTTCACTCCCTCTCCCTGAGCCCACCACAGATCAAGCACTGCAGGCAGAGCCGCCCAGTATGTCCCCAAAAACGGCACAGCACCGAGGATAGCTGCCAGCGCTGCACGGACAGACAAAATGTATATGCGTGTGTGTAAAAATTCGACTAGTCAAATACTGCCTCACTAACTAATAAAACACTTTGGCTGCTCTAGGCAGCAATAAAAGTTTATTTCCTTCTGAATAACTTACCTAAATTCTCCAGGTACTGAAAACACCGAGCGGCACAGCGGATATGTGATGTTCAAATTCAGGCAATATTTTTTTTTATTTTTTTGGGTATATTAGTTTTTTAGATTAACACATTAATAATAAATGCAGCTATTAATGCACTTGTCCTTTCAGTGATTTTCAAAAGGAAAGAAACGTTGAATTTAACTTCTAAAGACATGGTTTGCGAATTAAAGTTTGGATTTTATTTTACGAGTTTCTTATTTCTGAATGTGTTAAATCATTACACTACAAAATTACAAAAATGCACATCAGTAACACAAAGGTAAAAACAAATGCAACTGGATAATTTAACAGAGACTAAAATATTTTGAAAACGTTTAGGTTTTGGGTTAAATTCACAAGAAACACTGTAAAAAAAGATACAATTCACAACTCCAACACACTGCATGTTGGTTTAGATAAAAGTGTCTGCCAAAGGCATAAATGTAAAATAAAGTCAGAAACTCAACAGTTACTCAACAGAGCAGTCTGGTGTGTCTGTGTGATGTTCAGCCTTACCTGAAGGGATAAAAACAATGTTGATGCCAAATATTGTGTGCGTAAGCCAAGTATAAAGGCCATAGAATACAGCCATCTTCAGAGAGGCATCAAACACACCCCTACACAGAAAAGAGGGTGAGACAGACATCAGAGAGAGAGAGAGAGAGAGAGAGAGCCTGAACCCTACTATGTAGCCTAATAAAGCAGAAATAAGTCAGTGTGAATCAGGCCCTCTCTGACAGCACTCATGAAATGGGTCTAATGGAACACACACACACACACACACACACACACACACACACACACACACACACACTGTGACCCACAGTTAAAACAAGCACTGAATAGCTCTCATTTTATCTTCACAATGACACACATTTTCAGATTTGTCTCCTGACCTTGTCTAGGAAGACACAAGTGTGACTGTGCTTTAAAGAAGCACAAACAAATGGTTTTAATCTAAGCTAATTACAGTATGCTAATGCTAATTTGAGGCACAGCCCCCCTGAAGCAATCTGGAGTTAAGTGCCATGTTCAAATGTGTGGTAAACGGTACAGCTCAACTGTGACCCCATTACCCTCTGCTTTCTGGGTCACCTCTGCCTGCTTTTGAATCTGTAACCTTTATTTTAGGAGTCACACATTTTTAACAAACATATTGCAATCAGTTCATTTCACTCACATTGCAATTGTTTCTATAATCTATGTTAAACGCTGTATGCAAATAAAAAAAAAATGGCAGCTCAATCCATCAGAGCTGTCTCGCCCTCTTGTGGCAATAAGGAAGTACAGCATCTTAGTGTTGAGCATAAACGTGCGTTTATCCTCTAAACAGCCAATGATATCATTGTACTAATCGTTGTTCAAGTTTATTTTGTGTTTCTCCTGTTAAAATGAGTATGTTTCAAAACAGACAGTAACTATATTTCTCTTCTATTTTAATGAAAAATCTGTGAATCGGTCATTCATAATAGTTTGCAATAATTAAAAGAATAACTCTGCTAACTTCTGTTGTATTATAAGTACAATATTTTTGCAAAATTATTGTCTATTATTGTTGTATTTGACAGTGTGCCCAAGATACTGTTGATAGATACTGTCATATTTAAGATTAAATATGGTTCATGTAAACTCTGATGTACCTGATGGCCTCCTCCACAGACTGGCCAATGATATTTAAAGAGGGTCCAGGCTGGGACAAAGGGGTGAGGCTGATGACCCACTTCACAGGTTTATAGTTCTCACCACTGGAGCTCAGCAGATAAAACAGTGTGGTGAGGAAAATCACCTGTAGAGTGAGGGAAAATAGCACTTAAAAATTCAATCTAATGTGTGTGTGTGTGTGTGTATCATAAACTGTTCTTTAGGATGTTCTCAACAATACAGAACATAGATGTGTGTGTGTATCATAAACTGTTCTTTAGGATGTTCTCAACAATATAGAACATAGATGTGTGTGTGTATCATAAACTGTTCTTTAGGATGTTCTCAACAATACAGAACATTGATGTCCAAATGTCCCCACAAGAACAGGAACACCTTAACTAAACAGTCAATTTTGACCTTGTGGGGACATATAAATCATACAGAACGATCTGTGTTGACAGTTTTCCATGAGGGTTATGTTTAAGGGTTAGTATAGGGGGATTGAATGTACAGCCTGTATAAAAACCATAACATTTAAGAAATGCACTTATAAAACAGGAAGCGCTAACTGTGTGTGTGTGTGTATGTGTGTATGTGTGTATGTGTGTGTGTGTATGTGTGTGTGTTACCAAAGACAGCGCAAAGTTGAGCAGTGCGGTGCCGCTGTGGAACAGTACGGTAAACAGAGTGGTTGTCGTAGATATCAGCAAGCCAACGTTTCGACTCATCACTACCCACAGAGACTCCAATATCTACAGAAAAGGACACGAATTAATCAATCTGTCAGATAAAGTGACTTCCTGTCAGCTGACAGAGACACACACTGACTGACTGACCGACAGCAGCGTCTCAATGTTCTCCTGCACAAAGGAGGCGATGTCCTGCCAGTCCAGGATGTCCCCCAGCCAGCTGCTCTGTCTGTGATGCTGCTTGTGTCCTCGGTACCGCCCGGTGTGAGTCACGTTCTGCACAACACAACACATGCACTGTAATCCAATCAGTAATCTGAATAGGAATACTAGAGAAATGCCGGAATTCTTCCTACCTTTACAAACCAGGAATGATAAAGACGATCCCAGAGTTCCAAAACTTGTTTCTCTATCACAGCTGTGTTGTTCACTTTATCACCTAATATCTTATGAAGCTATAAATACACAAACACAAATAATAAAGTTGTACTTAAGTGTACATAGTGTGTACAGAACACTCCAAATGTTGACTTCCTCTGACCTTCAGTGTGATCCACTCTCTTCCATGCTGGTAAACATTGGTGGCTGCAGAGTTTAATGCCTTTTGAACAACCTGGGCCTCTGGGAGCAGGCTACAGCACACACACACATACACACGCAAACACACACACACACACACGTTGGGTTTTCACGTTAAATAGAGACATACATAATTGGTACTGTGAATACTGTACAAACTGTATATTCTACCCCTCTAAACCTAACCATCACATTTCTGCTGTTTTAGATGTTCTTAAAAGATCATTCTGTATGATCTGCAAGCTTGTTTCTTCACGTGGACCTAAAAATATCCCCACAAGGTCAAAATGTACTGGTATTACTGCACCTGTGGGAAAATTTGGCCTCCATAACGTAACAAATACCAGGACAACATAAACAGTTCTTTCATGCAACATTTTGACAGATCAGCACCTTCTGGAACATTCATATCAAGTGTCCAGAGAAGATTCCTAACTTCCTGTGAATGTTATGTGTGGGTTTGTGTGTCTTTAAACTCACTTGGCCCATTCAGGGTGGTTGGAAACTGTCTCATTGATCAGATTACTGGTGACCTCTATGATATGAACGCTCTCATGGTGCACCTATAAACACAAACGGTGAGCGGTGATGTTCACTGATCACGGATCAGTCACGGATCACCTCCGTCACACGGTGGAATAATCAACACAATGACAGTGAGTTTAGCATGGTACCATAGCTGTGAGCAGCAGGGCCATCAACAGCGTGCCAGAGACCAGCAGGAAGATGATAAAAATACTGATCAGCTTATCCAAGGAACGTTCCAACCACACTATCATCTGCAAAGAGATGAAAGACAGACAGAGACACAGACAATTAGTTTCCATACAACAAAGATGATTATTCATGCAAGTGTGTCAA
>JBAJNP010012671.1:0-13082 GCA_036877545.1 Yasuhikotakia modesta | reverse complement strand
TGGCCGTGGAGAACAACCTCTAGGAACGACTGATGGCAGGGACCACCACTGGAGGGAAAACTGGGGACCGGACTGCAAGCCAACTGACCCGCCGATGAGAGATTCATAATGAGGTGGATCTAAAAACTCCCCCGAGAGGAAACCCGGGAGAAAACAGAGAATAATTAGCGTAGCAGCTGTTCATGGCATTGTGAAACATAAATCAACTTGTTAGTAGATAACAGTTGTCAATTTGAAAATGCATGACTAAAGAGATGGGTTTTTAGTCTAGATTTAAACTGCAAGAGTGTGTCTGAACCCGAATAGAATCTGGAAGCTCGGTACAGCTGCTGGTAATGTAATTAGAATATCATCAAAAAGTTGATTTTACTAATTCCATTCAAAAAGGAAAAACTTGTGCAATGTGTACATTCATTCCACACAGACTGATATATTTCAAATGTTTTATTCTTTTAATTTTGATCATTTAAACTGACAACTTATAAAAACCCCTATCTTGAATTTTGTGAAAAGGTTCAATATTAAAGACACCTTGTGCCACACTCTAATACGCTAATTAACTCAAAACACCTGCAAAGACCTTTAAATGGTCTCTATGGCTTTAAATCAGTGCCAATATTTCACACAGGTAGATATTAACTGTGGGCAGGCACAACGTTGGTTTCTGCTCACACGAGAATTTCTGCTTGCTTGGCTCCAGTGGCGTGTGTCCCTGTTTTTACTGAGGTGGTTTGACTTGAGTTCGAATCTGCCTTTTGCCACCCAAATAGGTGCCATCTATTTAATCGTTTCTATTATCAGTTGCACGTATTGTGTTATTTTTGTATACTGTTTTATTATGTTCTACAATACTTAGGTGCAGATAATTGCCACTTTTTGCAGTATAAACTGCAGAAAACATGCTATTTTAACAATATCTATGTGTGTGGAACTGTTAATATCTACGCATGTGGAACTGGGGCAGGCGGCAATCCACAAGAGTAATCCAAAACATGCAGCGAAGGTTGAGAGGCAGGCAGCGAACAAAGAGAATGAGAAACCAGGAACAGATCAAAAACCAAAACAGAGACAACCAGGGAAACGCTCAAAAATGCACAAGACCATGATTTTGCTTGATGTTAACATGACTTGACATTATGTTAGAATGATTTAAATAGGCATGATGCTTATATAGGTTAACATGAATTAGCATTTTGCTAGTACAATTTAACATGATGATAGCATGATCAGTAGTACAATATGCTGTAGTACAATATGGCTCATTCGTAATGTTAATTCCGACTGACAGCCAGATTGTATAAGCCCACCCACATCTCTATAATGTTTTGATGCTAAGATATGGCCTTTTCATTCAAGTATATTACAATCGAACTGTCAATGGTTGCTAGGATTTAGATAGACAGTTAATAATAAACAAAATGAGTCAAAATAACCAACTTATATAAGTCTGTAACATTTTGGTGCTGAGATACAGCTTATTCAAGTTCATTGCTACAGTGCACTAAATGGTTGCTAGGGTGTGGCTGGACAGTTTCTTTTGTTATAATGAAAGACTTGCAAAACTGAGTCACAACCACTTGTCTCTACTAAGTTTAGTTAATGGGGTGTTTGCTAAAGTACTGTAACTAGTTTACTGAAACCAAAACTTTAATGATGTATGAATGAAGAAACAAAATCTTGAGAGAAACTAGGCTCAGCCGGGAAGGTCAGTTGTTGCTTTGGTCATTTTTCTTATCTTCTCACAATAATATTGATTTATTATTTTGATTTATAATATTGATTTAAAAACTGCTGGGTCTGACAAATGTCAAAAACACAAAAGCACACTTCTCAATAAGCATGTCGATTTGACCCCTTGTTCATGTGTCAATTGACTTGTTCACAGTGAGGGATGGGTTAGGTGTTAAAGATTTGTCCAGAAAAGAAATAGTAGTATGCAAGACAGTAATACTGATTGTTTGCTAGCACTAACCAATATGGTTAAATCAAACAACAAAATGTTGAATTTGTTATTCCAACATAAATAAGAACTTAGTTTAAGAATTTATAAACACTTCTTTTTCTTTTTTTCTTTTCTTCTTTTCATCTATACCTCTCTCTACTCTCTATTTTAAAAAAAAAAGGGTTGGGGGAGACAACTACATTTGTTTGCTTACTCTATACGGGTCTAGGGAAAATGGCACCATGCTTATAAGATTGTGAGTGTTGCCTGCCGTGTCTAAACCTGTGCCAGAATATTTAAACTAAAGTAAAATGTTTTAACATGATGCTAATATGACTTTGCATGGTATTAGCATGACTGATGTTAGCATGCTAAATTAGGGTGTCTAGATTTGAGTTTGTAAAAAAGAGGACACTTCAGTGTCCTTATACTCACTTCTGTGAGTTTGGATGATAATGAGCTTTATGGGCCCTTAATAACACTAACATGCAGAAAAACACTGCCTCAAAAGGCATTTGAACTCATAAACATTTTTAAACCAAAATTATACATTTCTGTATACATTTCAAACCTTTCTTAACAAGCCAGATGCAGCTTTCGTGGTGCTTAAATGGGTAGAGTCAAAATCTGTTTTTTTTTCTGTCTTGCCGGGAAATGGCAGTGTACCCTTTAAAAAACATATGAAAAGTTCCAGTCATTTTGAACAACTCTGAAGTAAATAAATTTATTTTTTAAAATGTTTGCCTGATTCATAATCCATTCATAAACAGTATTTACATTAAACTATAGTTAGTGTAAAGTCTTGATTCATGATGATGAATGTGTCTAGTGGCTATAACTTGATTATAATGGGAGAACTTTGTGGCACGTAACGTTGAAAGCGTTCAAACAAACATTCCAAATAACTCACCATTGAGAAACATTTAAATCCAGCCTCTTTAAATCCAGGTCCTAAGATGGAGGAGTGAGAGGTGGTGTTTTCAGCAGTAAGTAGAATTTAAAATTAGTTATTGTTCTGGTTTGTCTGTATTAATTTTATTTCCTAACAATTTTGTCGGACCACAATTATAACTTGATTGCTTTTAATGAAGCCTGTGATGTCGGCATGATTGAAAAGGTCCAGGCTAAGGCCACTGTGGACAGAGTCTTGTCCAAAGAAGATATGGTTAACTGGGATCATACTCTGTTAAAAACAAAAAAAATAAAAGAAGCAAGATGCAAGACGAGCATGCCAAAGATGACAAGGTACATGGTGACCATGCCAAATAAGACACAGTGAACGCTGTCCACCGGGTGGTACAGGAGCTTACTCATAACATGGATGACCAAACTCAGCTATTTATACGCTTTAAGGAGCAGATTAAGGCTAATTTATTAGCCATCGACAAAAATAAAAAAGACATAGCTGAGCTCCTGCCCCACGAAGCTCATCTTAAAAAAGAAAATACACTTTTGAAAAGTGTGTGTGATGACCATGCTCGTTACAAGAGACAGTGGAGTCTGAGGTTGACTGGCATGCTAGAAAAAGATGATGAGAATGTTCAGAAGACGGTCATCGGGATTCTGACTCGGATTATCCCTATGTTGGTGGAGAGTCTGCGTGACACTGTAGACACTGTTCACTGGCTTGGTATGAGAGGGAGCGCCGCTACCTTAAATAACATTCCCAGAGTGGTGTTAGATTTCCTTGAATTTGGCTGAGCAGTCGTCGGGTGGCTCGCCAATGTACTAGAATGCATCTAGTACATAAATGAAGAAAGCTGGACCAAGTTCAGGGCAAAAAGAGTTTTACTGAAGGTGCTCATGTAGCACAGCAGTCTTCAGAAACTTGACCCAAAGCTCTGTCTTTGTGACAGAGCTTTATACCAGGTCCCACAGATACATCCTGATAGGAGCACAGCGGGGGGAGTTACCCAAATGGGATCCCTCAGACAGAATACACACATACAGGATACAGGGCACAGCACGAGAAACCATTTGGTCCCACTGAGAGCTTACAGGAAGAGTTACCCAAATGGGATCCCACAGACAGAATACATACATACAGGATACATACAATCCTTCAGTGGTCATCATTCAGTTTGGAATGCACTAGATTCGGGATGAAGTCTGGAAAAAAATATAAGGATGCTAGAGTGTGCAAAGATCTTCACATCAGCTTTAAGGAAGATTTTTCCAAGGAGGACAGACTCGCCCGTGCCAAACTGTGGCTGTTGGTGCAGGAGGCTCAAAGGAGGGGAAAGCGTGCATATCTAAAGGAGGGCTACACGCTAATTGACAACAAGAGAGTGGACCCAGACTGACTTTCCATTTTGTACTTTTGTTTTGACTTCACTTGTTGCATGTATTTTTGTAATCTATGTATTACATGTATTTTTATTGCAATCTATCACAAAGTTTTGAGGCTAGTAAGGTTACTCATTCCTGTGCATCTTTTCTGTTAACTTACTGTTCTGTGTCTTACTGTTATATCTTTTTTGACTCTTTTTTTATGTTATCATTGTTATTGTTGAATGTTAGGGGCCTGAAAAATAATGTGAAATGTAAGGCAGTATTTCTTTATTGTAAGGAACAGAAGGTGAATTGTTGTTTTTTGCAAGAGACACATTCTGAATTTGAGGACATACGTTTTAGGAAACTTCAGTGGGGGACTCTGCCTAGTTTAGCCATGGGACATCGCATTCAGCTGGGGTTATGATTATTTTTATAGGTTTCAGGGCTCAATTGTTGACCAATAAAGTGATACAAATGGTCATCAGTTAATGGTGACTGTGGAGATTGATGGTGTTAAATTTATCTTGGTATGTGTATATGGTTAAAATTGCATATAATAGTTATAATATGGTATATAATGACCTATGTGTTAAGATTAGCCAATGGAAGGTGTTGTATTCAATGGCTGAAGTTATTATGGGGGAGATTTTAACTTGGTCCCAGATAAGTCTGTTGACCATCTTGCCTGTAGAGGGCACCATGGCGCTTTTTTATGACATTTTTAATGACCTGGTTTTAAATACAAATTTAATTGACTGCTGGAGGTTAAAAAATGTATGTGTTAAAGAATACACATAGTTTAATGCCTCTAACAATGGACAGTGCTCTAGGTTAGACTATTGTCTTATTCTGTATAACTGGTTAGATAATATCTCTAAATGTAAAATTTCTACAGCTGTCCTGGCAGATCATTGCTCAGTGACTCTAATCCTTACCATAAACAATAATGAGCGACCTCAAAACATAATATGGAAATTCAGTAGTAATCATTTGCTTAATAACGACTTCTGTGAAGAAGCTAAAAATATTCTTAAAAGCTTTTTCTTTTTATTCTATCTTAAAAACCAACTAGATGATTTATTCTTAATTAAAGCTTGGGTGCTTTATTCACTCTAGGGCTCGCTGGATTGAAGAGGGTGAGAACAATTCTTATTTCTTTAATCTTGAGAAACAAAGGCAAACAAGAAAGAGAATTTCCAAATTATGTATTAATGGGACTGTTACAGAAGAATCAGATCTAATCAGTAAGGCAGTTAGTTATTTTTATAGTAACATATTGTTCAAGATACTCTGAGGCTAGTTGCAAATCCTTTTATCAGTCAATTCAAAGATGGATTAATGTAATTGGGATCACTTCAGGAGTGTTATGGAGGATGATTTAATAATTGAACAGTTGGATACAGCTATCAATCAAATGGCCAAGGGTAAATCACTTGATTGGCAAGGAACAGCTGACGTTCCTCCAGAGCCAAGTCCAGGTACAGCTGTCGTTCCTCCAGAGTCAAGTCCAGGTACTGCTGTCGTTCCTCCAGAGTCAAGTCCAGRTACAGCTGTCGTTCCTCCAGAGTCAAGTCCAGGTACAGCTGTCGTTCCTCCAGAGTCAAGTCCAGGTACAGCTGTTGTTCCTCCAGAGCCAAGTCTAGGTACAGCTCTCTTCCTCCAGAGCCAAGCCAAGCTACAGCTGTCGTTCCAGAGTCAAGCCAAGCTACAGCTGTCGTTCCAGAGTCAAGCCAAGCTACAGCTGTCCTTCCTGAGTCAAGTCAAGTCCCAGCTGTCGCTGTCCTTCCTGAGTCAAGTCAAGTCTCAGCCGTCTGTGTCCTTCCTGAGTCGAGTCAAGTCAAGTCTCAGCCACCGCTGTTCCTCCTGAATCAAGTCACGTCTCAGCCGCCACTGTTCCTCCTGAGTCAAGTCACGTCTCAGACGCCGCTGTTCCTCCTGAGTCAAGTCACGTCTCAGCCGCCGCTGTTCCTCCTGAGTCAAGTCACGTCTCAGCCACCGCTGTTCCTCCAGAGTCAAGTCACGGCTTTGTCAATCACAGCCGCTGCTGTTCCCCAGCCAAGACAAGTCACAGCTGCCATGGAGGGCTCTCTGGTCTTCTGCGATGCCCTGGCAGGCTTCCGCTCTACCTGCTCCTGGAGGGCATTTGATCTGTCCCTGTCCCACTCCTCCCCATGTTATGCCTCCCCTCACCACTCCTTGGGCTATGTCTGGCTCCAAGCCGCTCCTTGGGGGGGGGGGGGTTATGTAACGCCAGGCTAGCAGAGGGAGCCCTAACCCTGTATCTGTTTGTAATTGCTCACTCTGCTTCCTCTGTAGCAACTTCCTGTTTGGTGGCTATAAAGCAGAGGCCAACCAAACAGGAAGTGGCGATGTATTGTTTTGCCTGTTCCTAGGGTTTTGCCCTTTTCCTGTGTTCCCAGTGATTCTGTGTCCCTGTTTTTTTTTGTGGTTTTGACTCTGGACTGTTCTTGGTGTTTGGATATTTTGCTGCCTGCCCTGACCCTTGCTATTGTTCATTGGATTCTGAGTTTGGAATTGCCTCAAGTATTTCCTGGTTGCCGGTATTTTTGTCCCTGCTTGTTTGAACCATGCCTCGAAAGAATAAAAGAAACCTGCATATGGAGCCGCTTCCTGTCTTCACTCCTTTCGTAACACAGAGAGTATCAAAAAATTTGTAAAGCTATTTCTGTAGCCTTGATCCAGCTAATTCAGAACACTTTGACTTACTCTGATGTCACTCTAGTATTGGCGAATTTATTAATTGGTCATCATAAATTAGTTGATACAAATTTTTGTAATAAGGTTCCTATGGTTGCTTTTAAATCTAAATTGTTTTATGATTATATTAAAATTAGTGTGCCTGGTAACCTTTCTGATTTGATGGAAAAAGCCTTCTCTAAATATGTTAAGTGGTCAATTTCACGTAAAGTCAAAGAAGTGCACTGTCGTGCACTGTCGTGCCTTGAAAATTTCACTGGACATGTCAAAGATTTTTCATAAAATGTATTGTTATTATTCTTTTGTAATTTTGTTTAATTACAATTTTTTGAGTCCCCTTAATGTTTGTTACTGATTATTTTGTACCTCTACGAGTTTTTGTATTCTTTGTTGCATTAAAAAAGAAGCCAGGCGACGACAGCGCAAAGCGCTCCGCATATTATTATGAAGTTATTAGGGCCCAATAGCACTTTTTAACCAATGTGCTATTCTCTCTGTCACCTCACAGAACAAGAATCTATACTCCGTTCAACTACTCTAGGTCACCTTTCAATATACATTCATACTTTATTTCGATTATGACCTTAATTTTCAATGAAAATAAATGCCTTTCTGAAATGATATGACACTTGAAAATGGAGTAAAAAATAAAGCTTAGCTAAAAGAAGATTTGAACTTTGGTCATCCACATCAAGAATGACTGCAATACACGCCTTACCATCTACGCCACTTATACCTCTTTTCCACCAGGGCCGTGCCAGTGCTGGTCCTGAAGTTGAACTGGTTCTGGTTGGCACTGGCACCAGCATGCATTTCCACAGGTTTCAGCACTGAAATTTGTATCAAATGATACTATGATGACATTAACATAGCGCTCTACAAGCTTTCATTATTTACCTGCACAGTTCACAAGACAAACCTTAGGTAAACCTTGGTTTATCATTCTGCTTTTACATATTTGTGGGTTCCAACTTTGGGACCAGCAACTTTAGAGTGCTGTGCCGGTGCCAGCTTTTTCCTATCAGCACCTGTCAATGCTCAGTCGAAATACGCAGTTAGTGGTTGTTATTTGGCTTGGACTTAATTTATTGTACTTAATTTATAAACGTGTTATTAGCCTCTTCCAACAAGGCATGTTACAATCCGTGTATTGTATATTTAAATTACTCTTTGTACCGCTCTAATAAAGAAATGCATCTGGACACGACAAAAAAATCCACTCAAAATCGGCATAAATGTAACTGAATTAATACAGCCTCATTGTCTACAGGATTCTGTACAAAATGACATGCCATTTTCACTTTTATACAGAAATATGTGAAGTGAATGAATGTACTGAAAGAATTATTTAAATATTTAAACAAAACATTAACCATGTCATAAATACTCATGGTTCCACCTGTGATTGGAGGATTGATTGAAAAAAGAGGAGACAAAAAACTCTGGGTTTAATGAAGAAAACCTGCTCCCGACCAGGTTATGTTCACAGAGTAAGTTACCATGGTATCTGACCCAGAATACAGGTTAACTCTTTTTCAGAAACTGGCTTGACTTACCCTGTGCTCTTGGGTTTGAGTTATCTCTGTTTCTGAAACTGAGTTTCCCATAATTCAGGGTTAACATACTCAGAGTGAGTATGTGAACTGGCTCAGGCGATTGCACAGCATTCAATAATGATAAACTTTTGGCCCAATTATGCTGTCATGCTAATATTAATTCTTGACTTTACACTGTGGCTCAAATGTATTTAACATAGTTCTGTTTTTGTTTCTTACGGGGCAGATGCGCCCGTCAGCCCAAGATTAACCCCAAACCTGAAGCCTCCGTTCATAAACAGTATTTACATTAAACTATAGTTAGTATAAAGTCTTGAATCATGATGATGTAAAGGATTAATGTCCAAATGGATGTAGTGGCTATAACTTGATGGGAGAACTTTGTGGGCATGTAACGTTAAAAGCATTCAAACGAACATTCCAAAAAACGTACCATTGAGAAACATGTAAACCCTGCCTTTGCTGAACATCTTCCTCCAATTTAGTTTTGTCCTCTGTCGTCCTCCAGGCTCAAACATATAAGGCTGGATCTGTGCCATAGCTGTTGGTCCATGTGTTCGTGCAGTAAATTGTTCCATATGTGTTCAAAAGCCAGATGATAACGTCACATAATTATTCTTTTGTGTGGCAGTGAAGGCAGCCAATCAGCATGAAGCGCTCCGTATATAATTATAAGGTTGCCAGAGCCCCTCCAGCGGCGCAGAATTTGCACACAACGCACATATTCATGGATTTAATATTCCCACTATAAAATAGTTTTTTAAAGAGGTTTTAAGACAGCTTCTGAGGCATTACAGATTTAACCAAAGTGCTATTCTCTCTATGTCACATCACAGAACAACAATGAATACTCCGTTCAACCACTCTAGGTCACCTTTAACCATGTGAAAAGCTTAGATAGCCTCTGCAGAAGTAACAGCAGCAGTCTCGGTTTTATTCACAAAAACTCTTTACTTACAAAAAACTATGATTTTAGCTGATGAGCTCACACAGCTTGCTGCTGTTTTATGCTTGCTTGAACATATCACCACCTCATAAGGTTCTATATGACTATTTTGTCAAAATTTAGTTAGGCTGCATTTACATTGTCAGAAAAAAATCTTATTTTTTGCCCACACCTGACACAGATCGAAACTTGATGCCCTTGTCTGCATTTTTTTGCATTCGATCTGAGACGTTTTCAAATGTGGTTACATATCTGTTACGACGCGCTCATTTAGGTTGCAACGTAAAATAAGGATCAAACCACAAAATCTATTAACTCCAATTGTTTATTCAATTAAACAAAAACATCAGCAATAAACAAAAGTCTAGGGATAATAATGAAAAAATAAGTGCCAAAAAGAAAGAAATAACCAAGAGTCAGGAGACACTGGTGAGGGAACATCCCCACAATAATGCCCCCCCCCAGAATAGAAAAAAAACACTTATTATTTACTATTTTTTTATACTATTAAGTATTCTATACTTATTATTAATTATTAAAATGAGGTAGACCAATTAGAGCCTGCCACTCTCTGCCCAATAGGGTCCGAAGAACGAGTCATCACATATCTGATATATGGACATCCGACCTACGTCTAAACATGCATATCCGATATGTCAATGTTCGGCAATGGATTGCATTGAATGTCATCATTTTGCACCTGTTTCAAGCATGAGCTTCACACGGCGCCACAATATTTATGTTGCTGCAATGGAGAGAAGTCAGTGGAGCCAAAAGGAGGTGTCACTTATAATTAGTTTATGGGGAGAGACATCAACCCAGGCAATACTGCAAGGGTCGTAAAAAAATCGGGCTGTATATTAAAATATAGCACAGTCCATGCAAAGTTACAATGCTCTAAGTTCAATGCGAAGGGAGAAGCAGAACATTTTGTGATTTAACAGAAATCACTTCTACTAAACTACAACAAATGGCTGGATTGCTTAAAACTTTTATGACTCGCAGCATTACAGACTTGTGTGTAAAGCTGCTTTGCAACAAGTGAATTGTAAAAAACGCTATATAAAAAAAATGAATTTAATTTAATTGAATAACTTATTGACGCTATTAAATGTGTTTTATTTAATAAATAATAATTTTGGGTGTTTAATTTGAAAAACAATAAAAGTGTAGTTTTGGTATTCACAATGCAATGGAAAAACTTCAATATCTGAATCCTCAGATATTCAAATGTTAAACTTCAATATCTCAAAACTGGTCAAAACACAGATAGAACCTTATAATTCTACTGTAAGGTAGCGATATGTGTGCTAGGTCCTTGAAACCTTTATTTGCTACTGACACGTAAGTGCCTGGTTTGCATATAAATTACTCTGCTTCAAATGGATCACAACCAAGATAAAAACATGGGAATTTCTTTTTTTAATTTTTCTGTAAACTTACACTTATGTTTTAGCATAGCTGCAGATGCCGGACACAGATGATTTGCCTGTGGTAATCAAGGAGGTTTGCGCTATTGAGGTCCTGACCCATTACGTGTTTAATGAGAAGGCTATCATCCAATGATGGTAACTCTACAGCCATACCATGCAATCCGAAACTTTTTTGCTCTACTTCACCTCTTCCCCTACTCACTTCCATTCAAAGCAAAGTGAATAAAACTGAGTAGGAGGAGGGTGTGACTAGTTTGTGAATGACACAGTAAAACGCAAAGCAAATTTGATATAAACATGTTTGAGGCTTTAGTAGAACAAAATCCTGGATAATTTTGAAATTCTGCCCAAACACATTTTAAGGTCTCAAAAAGAGGATGTGCCTGGGCAAAGAAGGACATCTGGTCACCCTAGCTAAATATACTAAATGGCTTATTTATGATGTTATGAGGTTGCTGGGGTGATCTTAATGGTTGTAGTGTGATCACTACAGTTTGTGTAAGTTGCCAGGGCACTACCTAAAGCTTAAGTTAAATAAGGCTACCTATATGTTTCTACAATATTCTAATGCTAGATATGGATTATTAATTTTATTACATGCTGGGGTGTAGCTTGACAGTTAACAGAGTGTGTTTCATTCATTATATTGCTAATTTATGTTGGTTGCTAGGTTGTTATAGATGGTTGATAGGACATGGCTGGTAATAATTTCATGGTAATAATTAAAGACTAAGGGCCACCCAATTGTTTCCCAATAAAACACCCTAAAAACATTGTACATCTGTTTGCTTATAAAAGTCATAGCACACCTCTCCTCAATAAGCCAGTCTATTTGATCCTAATTCAAGATAAACTGTGTGGGAGGAGCTACTGTACTGTAACTTTAGTATGAGTTACTGTGACAAGTACTGAGGTTTGGTCCATACAAAACACATTACTAAGGACACTGTATACTTAATGTACTTTTGTGTTTTGGGGTGTTCAGAAAGTCAATCAAACAAAGTAAAAAAGTTGAAATATTACTGTCCAAAATTACTTCCTAATTTTTTGAGATAGGAATTTGGGGTTTTCATGAGCTGTATGCCAAAATCATCAATATTAAAACAATAAAAGGCTTGAACTACTTCAGTTGTGTGTAATGAATCTAAAATATATGAAAGTCTAATGTTTATCAGTACATTACAGGAAATAATGAACTTTATCACAATATGCCAATTTTCTGAGAAGGACCTGTATATTTAAAGTCTTGTAATCAATTATTTTTTATTTTTGTTTAAGCATTGAAGCCTAAGCATAGAAAGTACATTTTTAAAGTTACCATAAACGTTTGGCTGGTAGTGTGAGTATAATATTCTTTGCACTTGCTTTCTGAAACTTGTGTTCTGTGCGTGATAATATTTTGGTAAGGCCTGTTCCTTTCTGTTGGTCACTCGACCCTTGGGCACTTCAGCAGAGCCTGAAAGAGCATTTTTTATTTTCTGCTCCCTTCACTGATCTTTTTTACGAAGGATTTCCATTACTGTGGTAATAGATGTGGTTATTTCATTGTTCTCTCAGATGGCCACGATTGGGGTTTTTTGTGACTGTGACCAGTCACTGCCTGGAGTTTGGGTTGGGCTCCTCCTATGTGGTGATTATGTGTCCAAGATTCTTACTATGCACTTTCAGGACCATATGGTAAGCCTGCAAGTGCCTTTTCCAGCCTTTTCCATTCTGTTTCCAGTGCATGTTTTGCACAATTTTCTATGACACATTCAAAGCATTAGATGCTATGGCCAGCCCTTTGTGTGCTTTGTAGGTCAGCACAAAAGGAAGACTGTCATTTTTCAATACCTCCGGTGAACAGTTCAATGGAGGAGTTGTTCACTAGTTCTTGTGTGTGGCCCTTATCAAAGGTAAGCCCATATACCAGCTCTTGGTGCTCCATATATATGGAGTCTCCACTCCTGGGTAATGCTTTGTGATATACAGTCTTATGTTGTAAGTTTCCCTGTCAGTAAACATTGCTTCTTCCTCTCAGCTACCTAACTGCTGAGTCTAGGACCCCGCTCAGAGCTTTCAACCATAGACTGAACATTGACAATACTCGAGTCTTGTTGTACAGCCAGGGCTTCTACCTTATTGCATAGTCTTGTTTGAAATTTTGTTTAAACAGTGTTCTGCCTCTGTTAGAGGCTGTGTACAATTTATGACGGACATTTGTATGAACCAAT
>JBAJNP010012670.1:0-11617 GCA_036877545.1 Yasuhikotakia modesta | reverse complement strand
ATCTTTAAAAAGGGGAGGCTCCTAAGTGGAGGTGCAGACTGGTCACATAAAAGCGTTTATTTAACAGACTTTTATGTGCATCAGCCTGCTGCTCGGCGAGCCACCTAATGTCAAGTTTGGCCACAGCACGAGTTATAACCTCTATGAGCTCTTCATATTTAAGGGACATATGTGTGCTTTTAACATTTTCTACCTCCAGTTTTTTGTGTGGAGGAAGAGCTTTACAATGAGCYCTCCCCCCGAGAGGAAGTAACCGCACTGCGGGCTTCCGAACCCAGAGAGAGAGTGGATCTAACGGGTGAAGAATGAGATAAGGCAGCGCCCGTCTTAATTCTTTCCATTAAATCCATATGTGAACCCCACGAATGCAAAATGCGAATTTCACTTTACAAGTTTATTTATTTCCTGTCGATTTACAGCACGGTTGTAACAAATGGACAAACCTTGCACACATAAGCACACCCACTATTATCAATTTGCCAACCCTGTTAAAGAAATATTTTTAGTATTGTTTTGAAACGTGTCATTAAACATCTCAAATCTTACATTTAAAATAAATGAAATGTGGTTTTGGGTGTTACTTGAAAGTTTGATTGACATCTGCAATTAAGAATTATCCTGTCTGAGCTTTCAGATCTGTCTAAAATATGTGAAATGGCAACCCAACCACATCTAAAAAAGTGCTACAGTGCCTCTCAAGCAGATTTACATTTAAATTGATAGAATATAGTAGCTGAAGGATGAAAAATTTTGAGCACAAACACTTTCCTGGTAGCCAAACCAAAACTGAATTGTGTAACAAATTATTATTATTATTCTTTTCATTTTAACAGGACTTGAAACACCTTTGAAAAATGCACACATTTGTGCTTGGTAAATTAGATGCATACAGAAAAAAGCCACATGCCACATGTTCCTTTAAACAAGGAACTGTTTAAAAACATTATAACATTTAAAAGTAGTGCTCAATAAAATAATGGTGTGTGCAACTTCTAAAAAGAACTTATGCTTTTGTATTTTCTTTTGAGTATCTACTGCTCCTAAAAACACTCCAAACGTGAAAAAAATCATCCATCTGTTTTCTTTAAACCAAATGAGTTTGGTGTCAGACATTATGAGCCGTTTGATTTCTCCCCTGACCTGACATCAGGATGGGAAATTTGCATAAAATCAGGGGCACCACCCCTCACCTTTTGAGCCCCCACTCACTAGATTAGTTAAGGATCTACCCTTATGGTCTGCTGGTTTTAAGCTATGGCTATAAGCTAGAGCAAGGCTCAAGCTGGCTGCTCTCCATTACAATGAGAATGCTGCAGGAGACCAGCATCTAGAGAAGATGGAAGATCCAGAAAAGAAGGAGGTGAAACGCCAACCACGTTTCTCGCTTCAATCGAGGGGAGGCAGGACCACACAGGACGGTATGACGACCCTTATTCTGTGTCCAAGGAATCCCCAACACCAACTCACAAAGCTCCTCTGTAAGCAAGATACCTGTAATGACTAAAAGTTAAACATTGTATTAGTTAGCAGGTAAAATAATCTGGCAGCTCTCTTATAGCACAATTGTCACATTTAAAGGTGGCTGAAAATATGTTTGATCAGTTATTTCCATTTTTGCTTTGTGAAAAACAATTTTTTTGGTATTTCAAAATGTGTTGTGTGTATGTTTGATACCAGCTGTATTTGCAGATAATAGTCATACATAATAAGAAACCAGTTATTTTGGGGCATTGCCCAAATATATGGTGACCTATGAACGCAATTAAAGTATGAATAAAATTTAAATGAGTGTTGAAAAAGCAGTATGTTGTCATAGATTTGTCCTAAATATTATACATAAAAAAACTAAGAAGAAACAAAACGTACAATATTCATCTGAGCTGCAAAGCCTCATGATCAGCTCTGTAAACGCTGAATACATTTTGGAGAGAGCAAATATTTAGGCAAACCAGGTGTAAACCTGGGTGATCAGTCACACATTGGGGGCTCTCCTCTAGCTGCTGCTGATGTTGTGTGCTGCTGCTATTATGTGTGATGTAAGGTGAGTGCTATTCCAGCACAGATGCTAGCATATTTGTAAAAAAGTGAGTACTATGGTAGCATAGTTGCTAGCATATTTTTAAATAAGTAAGTGCTATGGTAGCATAGTCGGAAACATATCTGAAGGCCTAAATAATTGTAGCTAATGAATGTTACCTGTGGAATCTCCTGGCAGCATATATTCTCAGCCTTAGTTGGCACTGCCCCACAATTTTGTGCAGATCAAAAATTGTGGGGCAGGCTCCTCTTCCTCTTGGTCTGGGTCCGACTCTGGGTCGAATATGTAGGGTTGGATAGCGCCTCTGTTTTTAGTCATTTTTGTATGTAGTAAACGCACAGCGTAAACATGGGATTGGTGGAGCGTGGCCAGCAACAGCTTATTTGCATAAGTGACAGAGCCCTTAAAAGTCTCGTTCTGAAAGGGACTTAAACAGAAAGAAAAGAGTGATTTGGTGCAAAGAACTTTAAGAACATGTTTGTATAGTTCATTGTAGCATCTGAAACAGATCTGACACATAACAACTGGTTATATTTAACCACATATATTAGTTGATTACAATTTAGAACTTGATTATTTAGAAGTTCTCATACTTTTAGTTATTCGTTCATTAGGGACACGCAGTCGCACAGCGTCTCGCGCTTTTACCTATATACGCGGATCTCACAGGCACAAAATCATCAGTCTGATCTTAGTCAGAGGTTGCCGCATAAACTAATATTATTAAAAACTGGCCACCCTATGCTTGCTCTTACTTAATAATAATTCTCTTAGTCACAATCTTGCTAAATCAGGTGATAGACAGAAACCATGGGATCTCTGTTGATGTGCTCCCTGCTTCATTTAAACTCCAAGTCCCCAGTATGATCTTATCCTGGCACAGAATTTACGATAACAGTCGGACTCCTTCTAATCTACTGGAAATAACAATTTCTTAGGAACTTCAAATAGATCAAGAAAATCATTTTTTTATGCCAGGCAAGTCAAACACTAATGAAAAGAAATAAAAGACAGAATAAGAATACAAATAAGAAAACATGAACAACAAACACATAACCGGTTTTTTGAACCGGTTCATTGAAATGAACTGTTCGAATGAACCGATTCGCGGAAATGAGCCGGACTTCCCATCACTAGCCAACACACCTCTGGCTGAATATTCCCTTTTCCAGCTTTATATAATTAGAGAAGGCCTTTAATTCAATTCATTTCTATGTATATAGCGCTTTTTACAATCCACTTGTTGCAAAGCAGCTTTACATCAAATCAAACAGAAACAACAATTCAGAGCAGTTATTGAACAGTATAATATAAAACCATGTGAAAAATAGGTTAAGGTTGAGCTAATGTCTGTAGTCTCAGCAATATCACTACACAGTTAAAGTAATCAAAATGAAACTTAAAATACGAGATGATTTGCTGCACCTTTAGCATATTACATCACCACTGTTCGGCAACAGCTCTCATATCTTGATATTTTATTTATTTTTTAATTGATACTGTTGGTCACTCTTTTATGCTGTGTGTGGGATTTGGAATGGTTATCCAATGAAATGTATTAACAAGTGATGCAATTGAGCAATAAAATCAGGTCCCATTCACCCAGTTAATTTAGTCTCAATTATTTATGTATTTATTTGTACCTGTTGTGTTGCAACAGGGAAAGAATGCTACAGACATGGCGAGGTGGGCATTAGGAAATTGGTGCACAGCACAGTTGACACCTAAAGTGTGTTTACAGATGCTCTGTTCATAAGGAAATGCTTACCTGCGAGATCTGCCCTTCCCAAGTCTAACATGATAAACGAGACATCCTTATTCCTTAGTACTTGGAATGACATTACCCATTTAAAATTAATAATGTTTGTTAAATTAAAGTGAATAATTTAACTTTTGTTGTTCCACGAGAAAAAGATCATGGTTTGAAGTCCTTAATTTCTGAAAACAAACAATTCACAGTTTAACAATTCACAAATAAAATAATGTTTCAAAAAACACCAAAGAACATAGGCGTCCACTTGAAGATTTACTAATGACAGTTCTTTAAATAACTCTTACCTTGTTTATCCAGTACAAATGGAACATTTGCCTAGTTACCAGTTAAAACTTGTAAGGATAATCTATCATCCATTCATCTGCTTTTTAAAACAGATACTACCAACCTTGTTCTGGATACGCCACACAACAAGCACACTTGCACATTTGCCATAGTACAGTTTTTAATGTGCCAAATAAAGTCCTGAACAGCAAACAGTTTTTGTTGTTTTGGAGTATTTGTATTAGAGTCTGTTATTGTTGTATTTGTATGTGTGGCGTGTATTGTTGTGTAGAAGCAGAAGGTTGTACAGGCAGTTTATTAGGCTCAACACATTTCCCTCTCCAGAGTCCTGAAAGCTTTATATTGAAGGAGTGCCTGGGAAGCATTCCCATCAACCTATTCTGTTTCAGTTGATCAGACACAGCTTGCAGGGATGGCCCTCAGTGAAACTACAGCCAAAGTTAAAGGTGAGATGTAGCCTCCAGTCTCTCCTCCCCCCATTTATAATTTACGATGAGCTGATGCACAGAAAAGCACTCAACACTGTACTGAATTTATTGTTTATGCACCAAATCTAGTTAAGGTATTTTTGCTACATAAACTTCTGCATTTTTTGAAAACTAATAGCAACTAACAAATTAATGGATGTTGGTTGGTTCAAATGGTGTGTTTGTATCTTTCCCACATTCCTATAAAACTAACAGGTTAGTCTGAATTAGTCAGAACTATTTGTTTTATAAAGGATTATATTGCTTTATCCATTTATAATTTTAAACACAAGTGTTACATAAATTAAGGTTGTTCCTACACTAAAGCAGAATTTATTTGTTAGGAATCTGATTCTTTGGTTTGCTTTCCAAGTTTTAAGTGAAGTGTTTTTTAAATAGGTTGGGAGAATCATCACACACGAGTGCATATTTATTGGAGGCCCTCACATCTGTCCCACTGCAGTTACAGTTTTGTTTACCCATCCAATGTAGTGAGCAACTCAGCTAAAGCTTCTGTCAGATGCTGCGAAAACCCTTCTGGAACTTTTGGGGGTTTCTTTCAGCGGCTGTCTGGCAATTATTCAGCTCAGAACATGGTGGTGGATATAGCTTGGTGAGCTAGAACAGCTTCAGGGTCACTTTACGGAATCCCATATAAACTTTACTGTAAGCATTTTGAACGCACCAGATATTTTAACTATTTTATTAAGACTTAATAGAGGCGTTTCACTATTAGTGTGGAAGATAAAACCTTTCTGATATTTTTGCAAGGAGGGTGTCTGAATACATAGAGAAATGGGTACATATTTCTCCTATACAGAGGACAGGGACACCAAGTTTTCCAGAATGCTTAGAAAATACCAGCTTGACTTGGGACCATATTCAAGTGCGAAAACAGTGGCAAAGAATTTCTATGCAGTATGCTTGGACCTTGCCAGTGTCTTTGATTCAGTAAATGACAACCTTTTCTGGGCTGCCTTCAACTTCTTTCACATTATAGATTCCATCACAGACCTCGTAAAATAATACTAGATACACAATCCCACCTGGCATTCATCATGATCAGGAAGGTCATAATTCAAGCTTCAAAATGAGTTGTATGAGTTGAGTTGCTAGTCAGATTTGATTCACTGTTCTGTTGGTGTAAATCAGACATCTCGATTCTCTCATTCTACAGATATGGTATTTGCCTCAGCAATATGATTATAATTTGATTAATTCAGGGACATATTGATATTTGATATGTGAATATTATGTCCCTAGTTTACACAAGTTACATTTTTATTCAAAACTCAAAAATGCAATCAAATTATATAACATGAATGTTTCATGAAAATTTGAAAAATTGCACATCCAGTATCCTAATTAGGACATTTTACTTTGTTTTTTTAAAAAAATATCATGGGCAAATGAAATCAATAATGCTTTTATTAAAGTCATACAATTTTATGCTTATGTGTGCAAATTAATGTTGTACTCTAGCTGTTGGAAAAAAATATTGAACATTTAATCTTTCATTTATAAATTACATGTTCCCATACCCTTGATTTGCACTCAACAGCAGACACAACATCTGTATCTGTTGTTTTAATGCTACCAATGCTTAGTTGCATCACAATCTGACACAGGCAACAGTGTGAGAAAATGCACACTTTAACCAATATCTGTAATGGACATGAAAATGTGAAGTGTCAAAATAACACCTACTGATATATTATGTGTGGTATTGCATAACATATTGTTAGACAATTCATTGATGTATCGATTAGTATTGATGTATTGTAACAACCCTACATTCATATCTATGAGATCACGCATGGATCCTGCGTCTCCTGAGCATTCACTACACATATGCTTTAAAATTATATCCTAGCCATGAAAGCCATACCTTGAATCATACCTTGAAAGTTTTTTTGCCAGTTTTTTGTCGATATCTTTAAAAATCCATTCCATTTAAATGTAAAAACTATTATTTTACAGCCTAATTTGACCAAAGACATTTTTGTCTACTTATAAATGATTTTAAACCAGGCTGAAACTCTAATTATGTTAAAGTATTTATTTGAACAGACATTTTAAAATACAGCTGCAACACATCTGGGGTTTGCAGATGGAGTTGAGACAGGCTTGTCCTTATCTCGTTCTTCTCCCGCCAGGTCCTCCTTTATATTGGGTATGGAAGCACGTCCTGTGGTTTCTTCCTCCCAGGGAAAGGGATCAGCTTCCTCCTTTTATCAACGGAGGAGTTAGACATTAAAAGCTTTTAGCAGCAATCTGTGTCCACGCCAGAGCCTGCCTTTTTTTCCATATGAAGGTCTCTTATTTCTGGAATAGGCCATATTCTCTTTGCCTTTCTAGTTTTGTCTACCAATTGTATGAGAATGTGGTAGGGGTTAATGAGCATACTTATAAATCTATGCCCCGGGCTGAACAGACGCTTGCTCAAACATATAAGGCTGAATCTGCGCCATAGCTGTCGGTCCGTGTGTTTGGGTCAGTAAATGGTTCCGCATGTGTTCAGAAGCCAGATGACGACGTCACATAATTATTCTTTCTTGTGGAAGTGAAGCCAATCACTGTGCAGCGTACCGCATATCATTATAAGGTTGTTAGAGTGTGCTCAGGGCAGCAGCTTTATGTATGTATCTTTCCAGTGTTCTGCCCCAAGAGGTAGCGGACTCAAAGCACTTACAGCCTCTAAGGATGTCCCATGCAAGTTATCTCAGGTATTCCTTACTGGGGAACCGTTTCAGGGCCCTGACACTTCAGTTATTGTTACCCCGGAGACTAGCCTTGAGCGGCTGGTTCCCCTAAAAACCACGCTGGTGCCCCAGCTACTGCCAGACATATTTCAATGGGTCCTGCACCAGGCTTCAGGGCACAGCAGCCTTATGCAAGTATTTTCCCAGGGTTCCGCCACAAGAGTAGGACTCAGAGCACTTTAAGCCTTTTAAGGAAATAACATCTAATGAGACCCAAGCCAAAGAAGATGAAAGACCATCAAATGAGCATAATTAGTCCTTAAAAGGAAAAAGATACAACAAAGTTTAAAAAAATCAATCAGCAAAATCGAGTAAAGAAAGGAACACTCAGAAGATTGAATGCCCAAAAAGTAATGAAGGCAAAATGACAGAGACTATGAGTTCTTGAAGTCAGAATTTATCTCAAATGCATGATTTAAGACAAACCTTTCAGTGTTACAGCAGTTGGCAGCTACCTTTAATCCCATTGCTTTTTTGCCTTCAGGAAACTCCTTTTACTACAAAGAATCAATTTACATTAAAAACGTTTACTATTTATAATGCTTCTGGTCAAAATGTGGTGGATCAGCTATATTAGTAAAACATGACATAACCCATAGTCATATATTAATAAATACAAATGTGCAAGCTGTGGCTGTGCATTTAACTCTTCATAAAACCGTAACCATGTGTTTTATTTATATTCCCCCTGATCACCATATATATTAATGGGTGATTTTAATAGCCACAACACATTATGGGGAGGAACTCATACAAATGTTAAAGTTATGTATATGTAACAATTTAACTTTAACATAACAAACGGCAACAAAGAAAGTATGGAATATGATACGAAAGATGAAAAACAAGGAAGGAGGTCTACAAATTCAACATATCAAAATCAGGATACTTTATTTACAACGAAGAAGGACATTGCTAATAAATTGGCTGAGACATTTCAGAGAAATTCGTCAGTAGAAAATGGTCTTCCTAGTTTTATTGAAATGCAATTAAAACAAGAAAAAACTAAATTATTTTAGTTGGACCTGATAAAGTTCATTATCAGTTTTTCAATTTACCCCATGAAGTTTTGATTTTGTTTTAAATAGATTTTTTTTTTACATTACAAATTTGGAAATCCTGAGAAATAGCTTACTGGAAAGAGGCTATAGTTATACCAATACCTGAACCAGGAAAATCACACTGACACTGAACACAAAAGAAAATTGTTCATGTTCGGGTAGGAAATGTGTTATCTAACTAGTATATACAAGAATCAGGAGTACCTCAAGGAAGTATACTTTCAGTAACTCTTCAGTATTAACATTAGTAGTATTGGAAGTGTTATGGGATCCAATATGTTCTGTAGTTTATATGTAGATGATGTGTGCATTTTATAATGGTAAAAGTATGAATGCAACTGAGAGACACCTACAAATATGCATAAATTGAATGTATGATTGGTCAGTGTGAAATGTATTTAAATCTTCAGATTGTGAAGTTTTGAAACTTTACAGAGCACTTGTTAGATCAAAAATGGACTATGTGATTATACAGTTTATAGATCTGCTAGAAGGTCATACATTAAGTTGTTGGATACAGTACACCACACAAAATTGAGACTGGCTCTGGGAGCTTTTAGGAGTTCTCCAATTCAAAGCTTGTATATAGAAGCAAGAGAACCATCATTATATAACAGAAGACTGAAATTGACTCTTAACTATGCAGTAAAGTTGAAAGCTAATGAAAGCAATCCAGCATATTCTTTAGTCTTTCATCTTCAAAATGTACAATTGTATGAATTCATTTAAAGTCTCATTTGGGGATATTAATCTGGATGTCTTAACATCAACACATCTATGCCCTATACCACTATGGAATATGAAGAATCAAACTATTACGATGACTCTGGCTCAGTATTTAAAAGCTAAACCATCCAAACGTTTATCAAAAGAAATGTTACATTGTCAGGACCTGTTCCACCACACCAGCAGAGGGAGCCCTCTCCGGAGTACTGACTGGATGCTCCCTCTGCTTCCTGTTTTGCTCATTTCCCATTCCAGGACTATTTAAGCCATGGGCTCACATGAACATTTGCCAGCATGTTGTCTCCATACTGAGCATTTATCTTTGGAGTGTTTGATTCTGCCTGTTTTCTATTTCATGTGTTTTTGGATTTCCCCTTTTGGACTTGTTGCCTGAGTTTTACCTGTTTTGCATTTGACCACTGCCTACCTACAAACATTATTAAAGAATTTATCAGAAATAAAGAGGCTTTATCAGAAGTAGAATTGACTCCAGATCAAGTCCTTTAATGCAAGTCATTTTAATACAAGGGTTGTTTCACTACAGTGGACCATTGAGAACTGGAGGCTGGTCTGTGGCCTGAACCCCAGAGCTCAAGTAAAGTAGAAAAAAAGAAAGAGCAAAGAGCACAGTAATTAAAGAGTGGAAAGAAAAAATAGTGCAAAAGACAAGAGAGAGCATCTTTTACTTTCCCTTTTTATCCTTACCTTAACCATGTGACTGAAACCAAACCTAAGACATCCAAAGTGACCAATCAGAGGACCACATTTAATCTGCACTGTACTGGACAAATGGCAGACTCACACATACACAATACAAACAGCTCAGCCAATAGCCATTATCAGTTCAACTGTGGGTTCAGAAATGCAAAGGGTCACTTTAGGCAAGGAGACGGGCTTGTAACACAGCAATAAATGTAATGTTCAACCCTACATTAACATTCATATGGATATTGAAAAAATATGCATTGAGATTGGCTTTCAAAGACATTTTAAATGACAGGATTAAACATCAGGATGTCGGGACCCACTCTTTGTCATAATCTTACTTTAGACTTAATACTGTCCTATAGTGTTAATGCTGATAACGCTATTTTCCTGTAATGGAGCAAAGACATTTCAGATCATTTTCTAGTGTCCTGTTTAATACATTTATCCATGATTACAAAATTGGCTCCTTTCTACAGATACAGCAGATGATATAATCTAAATCAACAATTTGCTTATTCTTGATCCAGTACCAGGATTTTAGGTTGTTAAAAGAGATTGTTCTACATAGTATTTTGTAATTCATCATTGGTATTGGACCTCTTATTAAAAACTACAACTTGATCCCTGGGAACTAATAAATTACACACCCATCTCAAGTTTACCTTTCATTTTAAAAAAGTTGGTCACCTCATAAATGTTTAATTTGTCCTGGAAAGAAACTATCTGTAAGGATTTCCAGTCGAGATTCAGACAATATTATAGTACAGAGGCAGCTTTGTACCATCAGAGTGGTAAATTATTTGCTCATGTCAGCTATTTGTAGTTGCATTCCCCTTTTAGTGGTATTTAACCTTAGGGCATCTCAGCATAGGGCAGTATTTTTTAAAAAAAGGATGAAATTTATGTTGCCATGAATAGAATCGCACTGGCATGGTTTAAATCCTATTTATCTGAACAATTCTACTGTGATGCTGTGAGTGAAAAGGTATATTGATCGTCATATTGATAAAAGCTCAGTATGTGAGTCCCACAGGATGCTTAGGCCTCTGCTTTCTTGTATATGCTACCTCTGGGAGCGATTATTAAGAGATATGAAGTAAGTTTTAATTGGTATGGTGACAATATTCCGCTGTATATTTCTTCAAGGCCAAAAACGTTATTTATGTATTCACATTTATGCACCAAAACTCTGAAATCGTCTTACCAGTGTTAGTCTTACTCGATCTTTTTAATCTAGCCCACACACAGTCCTATCAATTTACTACTATGTAAATTGGAATCGGGGCCACTTCCAGAAACTGATATATTGGCTCCACACTCACTCTGTCTGTCTTTTCACTCTGTCTGTCTTTTTTCTTCAAGGTCCTGTAGTTAGGATTCAGCCAAGATGGTGGGGAGACAGGATGGGACAACAGGAAGGGTCTCTAATTCATAGAACAGGCCTTTCCCTACTCACCTTTTTACTCTCAGCTATATGTGAATGTGGCAGGACTCAGCAAGCAGGGGTACAAGACAATGTCCCAGGTTGAACATACAGGGAGTGCAGAATTATTAGGCAAATGAGTATTTTGACCACATCATTCTCTTTATGCATGTTGTCTTACTCCAAGCTGTGTAGGCTCGAAAGCCTACTACCAATTAAGCATATTAGGTGATGTGCATCTCAGTAATGAGAAGGGGTGTGGTTTAATGACATGAACACCCTATATCAGGTGTGCATAATTATTAGGCAACTTCCTTTCCTTTGGCAAAATGGGTCAAAAGAAGGACTTGACAGGCTCTGAAAAGTCAAAAAT
>JBAJNP010012669.1:0-13085 GCA_036877545.1 Yasuhikotakia modesta | reverse complement strand
ATCATGAATCAAGACTTTATACTAACTATAGTTTAATGTAAATACTGTTTATAAACGGAGGCTTCAGGTTTGCGTGTTTATCTTGGGCTGACGGTGCGCATCTGCCCCGTTCAAACGAAAACAGAACTATGTCAAATGGATCTGAGTCACAGTGTAAAGTCAAGAATTAATATTAGCATGACAGCATAACTGGACCAAAAGTTTATCATTACTGAATGCTGTTCATTCGCCTGAGCCACACAGTCATAATGAATAACACTCAACGAGAACATAAACGTATACCAATATACAAACTTATATATCTTTATACTTACTATATTTATTTTAACTTATACCATGGCCATTTGTCACTCAGAGAAAGGGACAGGTAGACCCAAGGTGACCATTGACTAGCAGTGTGTAATAAGACTAATCCACATTTGGTTGAACAAAACAGAATAAAGAGAGTAAGAAAGTACATCATTGCAATAACAAAATTTATTAGTTAAGCAAATCAGGCAAACATAATTTTGAATCATACACAGAACAAATGTATTAACATGTACTAAATGCCATCCGAAGTTTAATGGATTTCCATTACAGGGCAACGATCCTCTTATACTGAATAACCAGAGGCCAGCCCTGAGAGGCTGGTATGCTCTAAAGAGCTAACTGGCAACGTGTAAGCTACTGGCAGGGGTGGCTCAATGAGTCCTGCATACTGTAGAACAGGGATATAGAATCCAGTTCATTTCTCACCCACCTACTGTGCAGGCTTTGGTTATGGAACAAGAAGTAAACACTTGTTTGATGGAGGAGGCCATCAAGGTGGTACCTCTTTAGCTTAGGGAGTCCGCGCTTTACAGCCATTACTTCATAGTTCTTAAGAAGGATGGGGGTTGCGTCCTATTTTAGATCTGAGGCATCTGAACCACTCAGGCAAACAACTGAAGTTCATATTCTTACTGTGTGAATAGGTGGTACCCAAATCAGGGGTATCTGCATACTAAATTATGAATTCATAATATTAATTATGTTCCACATACTGAATTATTAATTGATGATTGGTTGATCTTGGCTTTGTCGGAACAGTTGGCGATTCAACATCGAGATGTCATTCTCGCTCGCATAAAATAGCTGGGGCACGCATAGCCGCTACTTATCAAAACAACAATCTTTCTCTAAACATGGAGAAGACAAAGGAGATTGTTATCCACTTTAGGAGAATGCTCACTCAGCATGCTCCTTTGACTATTCATGGTGCAACTGTGGAAAGAGTGAACAGCACTAAGTTCCTGGGCGTGCACATCTCAGAAAACCTCTTCTGGACTCACAACACTGCATCACGGCCAAAAAACACAGAAGTGTCTCTACTTCCTGCAGACACTGAAGAGAGCACCATCACGTGCACCTTCTATAGAGGCACTATTAAGAGCATTCTGACAAGCTGCATCACTGTGTGGTATGGCGCCTGTAACATGTCTAGCCGGAAGACCCTCCAACGCATAGTGAGACCAGCTGAGAAGATTGTTGGGGTCTCTCTCCCCTCCCTTCATGACATCTGCAGCACCCGTCTCACTCACAAACCTATAAATACATAGGATAAATCACACTAGCATCGTGATTATCATACCATGATAATTATTGTTTATTTTTACTATTACATATTAACTTTCATAAACTATTATTAATACAACCTTTACATTTTAAGCTTTAAAACTGCTACAGCCTTAATTTCTTTTCACTAACAGTTCTTTGTGCTCCTTTAATATCTAGTTGTCCTCTGTTCCTGCAGAATCCTTACATATTGCTCTCTGAGCTGAGCTCTGTACACTGGAGGAACCATTTGCAGCTCTTTTTAAAACATGCATGACAAGTTTGATCTGTGATGTAACTGATGGAATTCTGAGGGTGTTGCGCAACCCGCATGTGTCATCTTCTTAAATGAATAGAGCTCAAGAGAAAGAGTGTTAGTTATACAGAATGAATGAATTACTTTGAGAATGTTGTCTTCATCCAAGCTTCAAGTGAATGTGGAACATCTATGCACACGAACCACGTAACTGAGGTAAAGTTTCGCTGAGGGTCTGTGGTATCTGGTAAAATTGTTCAAGCACATTCATGTCACCTGTGCAGCATGTATGTGCTAAAGAACCATTTTATGTTCCTGTATGTTAGAGTGACCACCATCTAAATTTGTGTTTTCATGTATTTTCATGTTTAGAATATGTTGTACGTTCTGAGGCATGCTGCTGAAATATAGCATTATTTAATTACACCTACAACCCATGGTGTTAAAAGTTTTCTTGATTTTGATCATAGATATTTTTGTCTTTGTGCTGAAACATAATGACGTTCCTCATCAAGACGAGATGAGTCTCAATTCTGACAGTTCTTCTGCTGCCATTTCGAGCCAATTATAAATCAGCTTCATCAAACTGTGAGATGTTCAGCTGTCTGCTTCATTGACAGCCCGTCTCACGGCTCCTGTGAAGCTCAGAGAACAATAGAGCATCAGCGGTCCTATTCCAGCTCTCTGTCATCAACTACAAAAACATGATTTTGGTTAATTAAATCCAGTCTGATTGAATGTTGGAGCTGAGCAGCATTTGAAATTCCCTCTTTCCCTTTCTATAAAAATTCAATAGATTTTTAAAGCACCAGTCATAAAGTGGTGCTTGTTGAGCCTGAAAGTTATTTCCAGTGGAAGAGAAGACTGCGTTCCTCTCTCATCATCAGTGATGTTCTGACGGGTAAACCGGTGAGGCAGAGCAAACGCGTGGGCCTCCTCACTCCTGCTCTTTTGCTTGACTGGGCGGTTCATTCGGGCTGAACACTCAGCAGTTGTCATGTGCGCTAATTACACTCCAGCCTAATTTTACAAGCTGCCCTTCAAGACACTCTTTAAAATTCAAAGTGATGGTAATTGTACAGAGGCATGCTTCTGCAGTAAACACCCCCAATCCTGTTTTTATTGTCTGGTCCTTTAGACACATATGAAGAAGCTTTATGTAGCCACACAAACAAAAATACCCAATTAAGCCAATTTACTGGAACTATGTCTTCAGCACACAATACAATAAGGGTCAGTATTTACCAACCAGCAGAGTTGATTGATTTTTACCAGTATACAGATTCTGCAAATTTGGTTAGTGTCTTTAAAATTACTTGTGGTATACATTTTTATTTTTTATTTTTTTGTCTATTTAGAAAAGTTCGAACTGAGTTTATTTTGGGTAATACAGAGAAAAACTCTTTGTATTGGATACAAGTGTCAGTGGCTTTAGATGTTCACCATCCATTTGAATTTCCCAGTCAAAAGATCCCAAAGTGTTTGATGGTTTTTGTCATGACTGAAGCTTTGCTGCTGTCAGCTGCTGTTGATTTGTTCTTGAAAGAGAGTTTTGAAGTGACTGTGTTGTCAGAGCTGCTGTTCAGCTGCTCCATTTGTGTCTCTCTGGAAATGTAAGAAGGATCGGCTCCTCAGCCGTCACAGTGTTGAAACTGTAGTACAGATGTCTGCATGAGCGTCTGATCACACCTGCAGCAGGTGAGAGGAACCCATGAAAGAGGCACCAAATAACCACAAACCACAGAACTTATTATTAGGTGGAGTTAGTAATCTCAGGTGTATAGAGACTCTCTGAGGTCAAACAAATATCCGATTGAAAGATCTGCAGATCTTTCCTGTTTGTGTAACAACCTTTAGTGAAACAGATCATGTGAGGCACATGTAAAGTTCTGTTAATGTAGCTACCTTACCTGAAATACCTGCAAATTCACCCTCCTTTTGAAATCTGACCACAAGTACCAAATGGAGACACACATGACAGGCATTTTGTAAGTAAGTGTAATTAAGGCATAATTCATATTTTAATATACATTTAATTTTAATATAACAAAAAATGATAATATTTTAGGATAAGCAGAACAGTTAGTGATGGATAGGGTTGGTGATGAAATAAAAAGTGACACTGAGGTGATTTGAGTAACTATTTGGGTCACTGAGGACATGAGGCCAGCACACACAGAGCTGGGTTTACAGGTGAAGTCTTTCAACAGTTGGAGGTGAAACACACAGGAGACTTTGGACCAGGAAGAATAAACAAGGGATCATCACAGGAGAGATTGTTGGATCATGGAGTAACAGATAAGTAGTTTTTTACATTTAACAAGACGTGAGTGCTGGCTGTGATTAGTAAACTCGGGTAAATTGATGTGATTGGCTGTGAAAGGGGCTTGACTGAATGGTGGCTGGCAATATATTTGAAGTAAATTTTGCCTATGCAAATTATAAATAACTCAATCATATTGTATTGTGATGGTTTTATTGGTTTTACAAGTTTTACAAGCAGTAAATATAAATAACAATTGGTATTTTTTGTGTTTATATTTGTGTTTACGAACACTTGTACAAGGCAGGATTATAATAATATGGTTTATATTTAATAGTTGACATAAATTCCATGAAAATCAAACCCATGATCTTTATCTAGTGCTTGCTCTACCAACGGAACTGTAATATGCATATTTACATTATAAGTAATACATAACTGAGTCATTTACCAATCAATGCATCATATGCATTTATCATATGTTAATGTGTCAATTCAGCAGGAAGACATTTAGCTGTTTTCTGATAACTTAAATTTCTATCTAAATTTGACTTCATAGTATTGTGAAAAACTTGTTGAACTGTTCACACTTCATTTACTGGCTCTGAAAAATATGTGTTTGTTTGGTCAGTTGGCTGAGACAGTGATTTGACGGTGAAGTCAGGCAGTCAGGCAGACGTTCAGAGTGAATGACAGACTAAGAATGAGATTTGCTTTTACTTCACTGAAAACACATTTCACTTTAGATAAATCAAAGTGCTTCATTTACTTCACAAAATAGTGTCTTAATCCACAGCACAGCCTAAAAACACAAAAGAAAATGATGCTAACATGACTTAATGTAACGCCAGGACAGCAGAGGGAGCTCTAGTCCCATGACTGTTTGTGTTTGCTCCCTCTGCTTTCTCTGATGCAACCTCCTGTTTGGTGGCTATAAAGCAGAGGCCAACCAAACAGAAAGTTGCAATGTATTGTATTGCCCTTTGTTTTCCCTGTGTTCCATGTCTCTTGTTTTTGAATGTCTTTTGTTCCGTGTTTCTTGGTTCCCTGTTTTTTGATTATTGCTGCCTGCCTCAACCCTTGCTTTGTGTATTGGATTTACGAGCTTTGGATTTGCCCTTTATGTTTCCGTTTGCCTGTGTTGTTGACCTTGCCTGTCTTGACTATGACACTTACTGTATGTTTTCATTTTACAATCAAAGTTAAGTTACAATCAAAGTTGAAACAGTTAAGCAACAGAAGAAGACAGCAGCTTGTAAGTAAGTTTGTGCTTATATTTCCATTGGTCTCAGTATAGTGCTAGTTAACAGGAGGCGTTGGTTTGTTTAATATATTAATCAATACTAGTAATCGCATGGCAAAGTTGAGTTTGTTCCCGTTTGTTTTCGATTGGCATAGCAGGGGGCCAAAGCCACGCCTTCTAGGTTACAGAACCCCAGCAACCTTCTCACTGTCCCCTTGTCCTGTTGAATCTCATGCAATTACCGTTACCCACCCCGCTAAATTTATGTTGTAGTTATTTACCGTCCACCAGGCCAACTAGGTGACTTCTTGGAAGAATTGGATCTGTTACTGTCCAGCCTCCCAGAGGATGGCACTCCACTAGTTGTGCTTGGTGACTTCAACATCCACCCAGAGAAACCTCATGCTGCCGGCTTTACCACCCTGCTTGCATCATTCAACATGAAGCGACTGATCACTACTACAACCCATAAGTCTGGTAACCAGTTAGATCTCATCTACACTCGATACTGCTGTACTGATAACACATCTGTTACCCCTCTGCACACCTCTGACCACTTCCTTATCACTTTCAACCTCAACATCGCTACTGGCAACTCTAGTGAGGCTCTGTCCATGGCTAAACCCTCTGTCCATGGCTATCGGTGGTCCTCTGGGAGCACCACTCTAGTCTCAGGGCCACAGAGAGGAGGTGGCGCAATTCAAATAACCCTTCTGACCTTAACACATACCGCTCACTCCTTGCCTCCTTTTCAGGTAAAGTCTCCATTGCTAAGTCTACCTACTACCACGACTAAATTAACAACTGCACTGACTCTTGCTCCCGGTTCAATACCTTCTCCTCACTTCTCTGTCCTCCCCCTTCACCACCGTCATCTGCCCTCACAGCCGATGACTTTGCTACCTTCTTTATTACTAAATCATCTTCTATCAGCAGCCGATTCTCCTCTCCTCAATCTGACAACCACTCCATGCTCAATTCTTTTTCTCTGTCATCCTTCTCCCCTCTCTCAGAAACAGAGGTCTCAAATCTAATCCTTTCTTCCCATTCTACTACCTGTCCACTCGACCTGATCCCCACTCACTTTCTCCAGACCATTTCCTCCTCTGTGACACCGACGCTCACTCACATCATCAATAACTCCCTTCACACTGGTATTTTTCCCACAGCTTTTAAGCAGGCTCAGGTTTCCCCACTGCTTAAGAAACCATCTCTAAATCCTGCTCTTCTGGACGACTACAGACCGGTATCCCTTCTCCCATTCATATCTAAAACCATTTTAAGCAACTCTCTACTTTCCTCACAAAGAACAACCTACTGGACACCAACCAATCGGGCTTCAAAAGTGGCCACTCAACCGAAACTGCTCTACTCTCTGTTACTGATTCTCTATGATTGGCAAGAGCTGCACCTAAATCCCCTATCCTTATTCTGCTGGATTTGTCTGCTGCTTTTGACACTGTCAGCAATGAAATCCTCCTATCAAGCCTCAGGAAAATGGGTATTTCAGGACTTGCAATTCAGTGATTTACCTCATACCTCTCAGGTAGATCCTTCAGGTGTCTTGGAGGGGTGAGGTTTTGAGGCCACATCACCTCACCTTGTTCCTCAAGGCTCTGTTCTTGGACCACTCTTTTCCATCTATAGGTCTGTCTTCACTAGGGTCTGTCATCAAAAAACACAGGTTTTCATATCACTGCTACGCCAATGACACACAACTGTACTTCTCCTTTCAACCGGAGGACACTACATTTGCTTCTTGCATCACAGCCTGCTGTATGGACATCTCAACTTGGATGAAGGCTCACCACCTTCAACTCAACCCTGCCAAGACTGAACTACTAGTCATTCCAGCAAAACCAACACTTAGCCACAACTTTTCCATCCAGCTTGTATCATCCACAATTATTCCTTCCAGAACAGCCAGGAATCTTGGAGTCATGTTCGATGACCAAAAACATTTTACCGACCAGATGAACCAGATCCTGCCGATTCGCTCTATACAACATCAGGAAAATCAGACCTTTCCTCTCACAACTGTCTACACAACTCCTGGTCCAAGCATTAGTTCTTTCCAGACTGGACTATTGCAATGCTCTCCTGGCTGGCCTACCAGCAAGTACTACCAAGCCGCTGCAAATGATTCAGAATGCAGCTGCGAGGGTAGTCTTCCACGAGCCAAAGGGAGCACATGTTACCCCTCCTCTCACCAGACTGCACTGGCTACTATTGGCTGCTCGAATCAAGTTCAAGGCGCTGATGGTTGCTTACAGAACAACCACTGGGTCTGCACCAAGTTACCTAAATTCCTTGGTAGAGACCTATGTGCCCTCCAGAAGCCTGCGTTCAGCTAGTGAGCAATGCCTCATGGTGCCACACCACAGAGGCAAGAAATCGCTGGCTCGAACCTTCTCCTGGATTGTTCCCTCCTGGTGGAATGACCTTCCAGTCTCTATCAAAACAGCCGATTCACTATCCATCTTCAAGAAAAGACTAAAAACTCACCTTTTTAGACAATACCTCCCCAATTAAATGCCACTAAATGCAACTACTACTAACACTTCTCTCTTTTTTTCCCTTTTCCTTTTCTTCTTTTCGTCTATACCTCTCTCTACTCTATAAAAAAAAGGTGGGATGGGGTGAGACAACTGCACCTGTTTACTTACGCTATACTAGTCTAGGGAAAATGGTACCATGCTTAAGATTGTTGTTGTTCTTTTTCAGTTGGTGCACTGTTTGTATTGTTCCTTCAATTGTAAGTCGCTTTGGACAAAAGCATCTGCTAAATGCATAAATGTAAATGTAAAGTATTTTCAATGCTTAACAATATTTTCAATAATTTTTAACAATATTTTACTTTATGCATCTGCACAAAAATCCATCAGGGTCCAGAAGCTTGCTTTGTACTCTTGTACTCTTTTAGTTTAAATTTTTTTAAAAAAAATTTTAAATTGTATGCAATAGAAATTCTAATTAACTACATAAATCAAACATTTGACTTTTCTTCTAGAAAGACCAAACATTGTTTCATTAGCAGGGAGTCTAACCATCCATCGCTTCATCCCACTTTTCTCTCTCATAGAAAAACTCTGTGTTGACTGATCATGGGAAAGGAGTTTTTCTTTCTGTCAGATCTACAGGGATTAGTTCAGTACTGATCCTATTAGCTTGAGAGAAAATGTGACTGTTTAAAATGGATTTATTTTGAAGTCAAATAAATTAAACTGCTTTACAGGGTACCGTCTTCTCTAGCTAATTGACATGAAGGGTCTAGGTCTGTTTTTTTTCAGAGTCAAAAGCCAGAACCCCTCAAGTGCTCCTGAAGTTCCCACCATGCATGCTGCTAAGCACTGAGTCTCATTTGATCTCTTTGAGAATTTCTTCATTGGCACTTGAACTTCTAATCTTCTGTAAAGTCGATCAAGCCTCTTACTTCAGACTCATTATTGAGTTTTTACCTGACAGGAATGAAAGACAAAAAAAATGCTTAAAGTAACTTAAAGTAACTTATCATTATAGATTTCACCAGTGGCGGGCCGGTCACCTGAGGGAGATGATAAGAAGATGTCATAAACCAAAATCTCCAAGTGAACTTGGCAAGCCTGCAATTCAGCCATTGTACGCAGGGATGCACCAGCCTTACCGTCTGCTGCCTTATTCACATGCTGTACTACTACTGTAGTGTAATTAGAAGCAGCCAGTGTAAAAGCACTTGACAGATTCCTCCAGGATCTCAAGGTCTATGTGGAGAACCAGGAAGAACAGAAGTGTGCACAAGCTGTGCGCAAGTTTTGTGTTCACAGGTTTTTGTTTCGTTGGAACCAATGACACATTTTTTCATCTTATTTCCCTGAGGCAGGGGAAACGATTCTTTTGACCAGACCCGGGATTTCATTAGCCTGGCGGTAGATACTCAGTGCAATGATCTGTCCTTATGCATGTTTTTTTTACAGGTTTTTTACCCTGGTTTTTTACCAGGGATCCTCAAGGGATGGATACGTTGACAGTTTGATACATTAAGGAGGATGCTAGCCCCACTCCGGATCCAGTGCCCAGCCCACCATCACTCTCGAGTGTCCACCTGAGAGCACCTGAGAGAACCACTTGGTGACTGAGCAACCATCACAGGAGCTTGCTAAAGAGCCCAGGGGAGTTGCGGAGCCTGAGCCGGTAGTGGCAGACTAGGGTGTTGTGTCAACAGCGGAGCTCCTCCTAAATTGCCTCGGGCCTCTTTCGCACCAGCTGCACTGCGTCCTTCCAGATCCCTGTCTCCGCCTCGGTCATCAGTGACCATTGTTATGCCTCTGTCATGGCTGTATTGTCTTGTGTATTTATACCGGTTTATGTCATCTTGTCTCTGTCGGTTCTTGTTACATGTTATGAAGTGTATTGCTCTTGTTCTCATCTCACAATTGTGACAATTCCCTTCTTCGGCACAAACAGCCAGTTTCTTTGTAGAAGATGCTCATACTGAGCATAGCCAGTTGAACAAGTGTGCTGTTCCCAGATATAAAACATACTTTATAACAAACAAATCATAAACTTTTCTCCTTTAAATGTGTGTCTTATGATGAGGTATGAGATATGTCTGACTGCTCTGAATTATTGTTTTTTTTCTATCTGATCTTCAAGATGTACAAACACATTGAGCTTCTTGAAGCTAGTGATTTCTGTTGCAATAAATGAATTATGAAAGGGAGAATCAAACTAAATACTTTGCCAAAGCAATCTGAAAACAAATAAAACTCAGTTCATGTGTTGCATATGGAGCATAGATCTACAAAACATGCATGCTATTGAACATTTGAACTCAACAAGTCATGTTATGCCTTTTTGTTCAGCTGCATTAGGGAAAATATCATGAATAATTAAAAGCTTTGATTAACTAGTTAGATAATATTTAATTTTGGCACCTCATTCATAGCCATTAACACGTCATTAGCAGAACTAATTAATAGAATTAATAGCCTTTGAATAGAAAGAGGATTTAAATGTATAATGAGTAAATGTTTGTTGATTACATCATCCTCTGCCTCTACCATCCTGAATTGTTTGAGCGGTAAGAACAAAATAGACATATAATATGTCTATTAAATTATCTAAAATGTACAACCACATTTGGAATAGTGGGGGTTTTTTTTGTCTGTTAACATTTTTACTGTTAATCCATAATCTCTGGTGACAAAGCTGAAATCGTTGTTTATAAACCTAAATAATACTGAAAGCTGAGCTGATGTGTGATAAAGCAGCAGATCCAGTTATACTGTACCTCAGCAATCCTTACACATAATGTCAGTTTATCTCCACACGTTTAATCAAGCTCTGCTGATGGGATAGATACATTTAAAAAAATAATCAGTGGCGTTTTGCTCTGGTCAGATGTACTAATCCAGCTTTCTAATAACCGCCCTTATCAGCAGCAAAGCCTCTCTCCGGGGATTCAGTCAGCCTTCACCAGCCGCTAATCTGCTCTAAGAAACGGTTAACAGGATGTAAATGGGCTTCAGGATAATATATAGGCCTGTGTAGAACATCTGTGGTATTGTTCAGCTGCTGGTGTGACAGTTCTAGATTACACAGCCGACGAGCTGATGCTGCTGACTGATGGAACAACACATTTCTTCAGGTGCGAAGGGTCAGGGGTTCATAAGACTATCAGAAATCTCTTGCTGGTCTCCTGTCATGCCTCTCCCTAACTGTGGAATCTCTGTGATGGTTCAGTGAGGCATCACAGAAGAGGTTATATCTCTAGAAGGTTTGAATTCTAATGGTTTGATATTTAGAAGAGGAGCTTTGAGCGCAGAGCTACCTCTTGTTCAGTGAATATTTCTTTTAACCTACAATTACAGAAGCAAATTTTAAGACCAGTGGCATCTGCAATTGTATGTACGGCACCATGAATAACTGACACCTTCCCTAATAACACCTAACCAATCACGGCATGACCTCCTGACAACAACTAACCAATCATGTTACAAGCAAAGTGTCTCAACAAAGCGGTCTCACAAAAATTTGTTTATCATATTGTTATCCAGTTAATATAAAACAATATTTGCTCACTGATTGTAAGTTAAATAACTGGAAAGCAAACTAAATGTAACTTTAAGAGTGTGATTCTATTAAATTTTGTAACACCTCTGTTGGAACTGTCTTGTGGTTTGTTTCATGTTTGTTCATATATGCCGTTTCCTGTTCATGTTTAGGTTGATTAGTGTCGCCTGTGTCTAGTTTATGTCTGTCTATTTAAACTGTTTCTTGTTTGATCTTGTTTTGTCTGTGATTGTATTGTAATGTTGTGTGTCTGTCTGCCTGTTCCGGCCTGCCAAGATTGGGTTAAATTATTTATGTTTTGGATATTACGTTAATGCTTGATTATTAGAGTGTGAGAAGTTACAAATTTACAGGTTCAACAAAACCAAATAATTTGTCAAACAAGAAAAGTATTTAAATAGCTCTGGTCAAGCAGATACCCCAATAAATGATCCAGTATCACTCAGATGTGAGGCTATTAGGTATATCATACTATTCAGGTATATCAGACCAATTGATGAGAATGAGAGAATGAGCTTTATTTGATGATGTGCATTATAGTTATTTTCCATATAATAATAGTAATTTTTTATAACAAAATGAACCATATTTTGTTATATTGTTATATACACAGTGAAGGCATCTGAGCACACTTTGGAGTGAGGTCTATAGGTAAAGTCTCCCTCTGTCCTTGTAAAGACACACAAACCCAGTAGATTCTAAAAAACACCAGTATACCACAACATCACAGAACTCACAGAACATGTAGTGACGTCAACCCGTTAGCATCTCAATGGTAAATAGCAGACTATCTAGCGGGTGAGACTGCTCTTCATCTACATTGTGGCAACTTTTAATGAAGAGATCCTCAAAGGAGTAATAATTTCTGGCTCAATCTCAGCAAAGGCTCCCAGCATGACAGTGACGGCCAGACAGACATCACCAAGTCCAGAGTGAATACATTTGCAGCTGAACTGCAAAGAACAATGGCACTCATCTTGATGCAGAGATGCGCTTCATTAAATGGCCGGGTAATTTGCTGCACTCTGGAGCTAAATGTGAATGCAGTGAGTTTGTTCATTTGTGCTGGAAACAGAACTGTGGTATTCTGACAGAAAACGGACAGCAAGGTCTTGCTCATAAAACAGATGCCTCGCAGTAAAGTTATGAGTTTTTGGAGCAGGAAAGGAGAAAAATCGTCTTTGGGATGTTTGTGACACAATCATTAAATATCACGTCATGAAGAGGCAGTCGATTAATTTAATCTGCCAGTGAAACATCCACTCAGATGCTCTCCTCTGTTGATGAGTTCTCTGTCATATTCATCCTGGAAAGCAGATGAATTATGCCAGTCTTCATATTATCGGCAGGAAGGAGCATTAAGCCAGTCAAGAATATCAGCCTATAGCATCACAAATTAACCTGCCAATCAGACTGCCCTTATTTCAGAGCTGCAGATAAACTGTTTGAGGTCATTGAGAGCAGACCCATCCATCATCCAGGATTCGTTTTGATGCTGCATTTGTGTGAGTCTGTGAATCAATGTTTCTGCTGGAGAAATTCATGATCAAGCTCAGGTCCTTCAATGTCCACCTTACATTTGCTGTTAGCAGTGTAGCTGGTCAATGAAATATAGCAATCCTTTTATATTTCTGTGGATTAAAAAGTTTAGGAGATTAATATTGAATCTCCTAGTGAACAGTAACCCTGAAAACCTT
>JBAJNP010012668.1:0-13085 GCA_036877545.1 Yasuhikotakia modesta | reverse complement strand
GCGATGCGCAAATACACTTATTTCATTTGCTAGTAAATGGCGTCACCATGTGGTCATAATACAAATAGCCACAGAGTTAAATACACTAAACCTTTCTGTTATCTGACATTATTACATGTTGTCTGACGTAATTCTGATAAAATAAAGATTGTTTAAACACCAACTAAATTATTTAAGCAGACGTTCAATAAGAAAATTGGGCCGCTGACAGTAACGCACTGATGTGAACCTATGAACTCTGATTTTATTAACAATCAGGCTGATAAAACAATCAGTTCATCAATTTACACGATATAATGTTTACAGGTCTAGTTATTGTTAACATCCCGTTAAGTAACCAGGTTTGCAGAAATCGTGGTTTAATATAATACCAATTCTAATATGTGACCACGTGACTGTTAAGACATTACCTATAATTAATAAATGACTTCAAGATGAAATCGCAGCACTACATGTCACAAATAAAACGCTTGTATAAATCTGCATGTGTCAGTGTTTGAGCAGAAAGGTGTGATGCTCTAAATCTGAAGATACGTTGTCATGGTGACTGTCTCTATGGAGACAGTTCTGCCTAGGTCAGCATCAGCGAAATATGTGGTTTGTTTTGGCATTACACTATTAAAATAGAGGCGTTAAATGACACCATACAAGAACTATTTTAAATAGTTGCATGGTTATTGGTTACTGTTTTTGCATGGTTGCTATTTTTAATAGGTTGCAAAGAACCTTAAACATCCTGTTTCACCAGAGATTCTTTGAGAACCCAAAAATTGTTCCTTTCAAAAGAACTTTTAGCATCTTTATTTTTACATTATTGCTCAGCCTCACACACACATTCACTCCCCACCTGACAATATCACCATTCAGAAATATACTGTAAACGCTTTATTTACATGTACAGTAGCTGTATATACAAGCAAGGGACAAATTATAGTCCAGCAAAGAGGCATTGGTTACTGATTTTGCATAAAGACATTTTGCAAATATTTTGCAACACAAAGTAAAAACTGAAATGAGAGACAATATTATTATGCATAAACAGATCAGCTTCTCAGCTGCTGTTTGTTCCAAAGCAACAAATGTTTGTAGGAAAAGTTGATATCATTTAAGGTCACTCCTGATTCTAGGCACTCTTTATTCCTCAAACCTGCAGCAAACAGCCGAGGACACGCTGCACTTTTGACTCGTCTGTCTGTAAATCCTGCTGTCAGGTTCTCAGATGTAGGCAGCCATTTTCTGAAAGGTCATTTCAGGGAAAGAACATAAAAACTGGCAATAACAAAAGTTACTGATTTTCCTGTATTTTTGAAATAAGTAAGATTTTGTAAATGATGTCTGTACATTTACGTCTAATGTATTTTAACAATAAACAGGTTTTCCATGTTATGTGTTATTAGTTATTTTTTGTGATTTTACAGATTGTTTTATAGCCCTAAGTTGCTGGAATATTACAGCTTTTTTTGACCAAGTGACCTACATCCCCACTTTCGTTTTATCCTCATACCTCATTTCAATGTTCATTGTTTACATAACAGTAAACAATATTTTTAAAGTATGTTATGACGACATCTGCCAAATTATAATCTTATATTTTAAATCATTTCACTCATACAAGAAGCAGCACTTAAGAAAACATTCATTTCATAATACAAACAATAAAAACTTCAGTAAACAAAGCCAGAAATTACACGGATACAAGATGATATTTCAAGATAATATTCCAGTTCTGGTTACACATACAGTATCTGAAGGTAGTTTTATAATGTCATGAGCACTGATAATGAATTTACACTGAATGTTTGTGTTGTTTCCCTGTTTTCATAATGAATAAATCATCAAATGACATCCTGGCCTGAATATTACAGTATTTACCCAGCTAACAAGGAACGTTCTCAGAATGTTGGCTAACGTTTTCCCCGAGTTCTTACAGTAATATTATTGAACTTGTTGTATATCATGTTACTCTTAAGTTGTCTAGCGGTGCGTTTAACAACGTTACAGTGTTTAAAAAATGCTTGACTTCTGTTCTTAAAACCAAGAAAATTTGTTAATACAACATTTAGAAAACTGGATGTTTCGAACGTTCCTAGAACATTCAAAAAACATTTTGGTTACCTAATGAAAACCTGTTAGCTGGGTAACATTTGTCAATGATTTTAAATACTTCTTGGCAGGAGCAATTTGGTAGACAGCAAAAAACAAACTTGTGCACCACACAGCTGTCAAACCGAGTGTTTCGAGGTATAAAGCTGGAGTTGTTATTGGGCTCACCGGGTCACAGTTTTACCATCATCATCTTGACTTTCTTTTGATCTGTTTCTTTATCCTGTTCACGTCCAGAACCATAAATCAAACCAGTGAATGAATGAGACTGTGTCCAGTTCAGATCTCCTCAGTTCTTCTAGCAGTTAGGAAGTGTCGCTTTATCCTGTATGTGAAGTTCTGAATACACAGACGTCCGTCACTTTTTGCCCTAGCCATGCAGTCATGCTGAAAGTATTACAGTTGATAGAGTCTTGTAGTAAAAACAGTAAAACAGACGTCTGAATTGGCAGAGAATTCAGCTGTAATCCAGCGGTTAGATCAGGGCAAATCGCTGCTTGATTCCTGCATCAAACACAAAACAGGATTAATCACCAGGAAAAAATCAGGGGAAAACGTATTGCACGCTAAACAAATATATAACATCCAACTATTTTGTAGAACAGAATATTTCTAACACTTATAAACATCCCAGTGTTCCTGTATCTGAACTGTGAGAGCATTGTGTTAGCAGCACAAAGGTTGTGGGTTCAATCCCAGGGAATGCAAGTACTGATAAAAAATGAATACCATTAATTCATTGTAAGTCGCTTTGGATAAAAGCATCTGCCAAATAAATTAAAAAAAATCACTCAAAATAGTTACTGAAGAAAAATTTCTTCACTAAACAGCAAACTTAAAGGTTAGTTACTAGTTCTAGCACTAGTTGCATGAATGTTTTTAAAACATTAAAGAGAGACCCTTAAAAAACATTAAGCAACATACTGAGAATGTCTTTCTGCAAGACCTTATTTTTCTGCTCCAGGTTTGGTGACACACGGTTTGTTTGGCAGGTCTGATATTTGATATTGCTGGCATCTCTGAAACTGTCTGCCCTACCTTTAAAGCGCACTCACGCGTTGCAAAGAAGACCTAGCTGTCCAAGATGTGTTGTTACCTGTAACGTGGAAGACCTTGACGCACTCGTCTCCGTAAGAGCAGCACTTCCGGGAACGCTTGACACAATAAACCCCGCCCCGTTGGGAAGGGGCTGTCGGACCACCACGTTGCCTTTCCTAGTCTCTGCCAGAAACAAGCTGTACCAATAGGCGTCACTTGAGATGAGAGTTGAGTCAGCAATGGTCGAGTTCCTCTGACTGATGATGCTGTTCCTACCCTGAGTTGCCGCTTTTGATGGTTTGGGTTCTTGGCATTTAACCACGATGATGACCAGAACTGTGATGAGCAACAAGAACAGCACCGAGCCCAAACCTATCAACAAGTACAAGTTTAAATCCGTGAACAGGTCGTACTCTATAGGCACCTCCGTGGTTTCCGTAAATTGCGTCACCACTTGCTCCACCGTGGAGACCTTGATGGTCACCGTGGCCGAGCGCGGAGGTTCTCCGTTGTCTCGGGCAATAACCACCAGCCGCTGCTGTTTGGGGTCCCTGTAGCTGAACATGCGGTTGGTCCGAATCTCGCCGTTGTATTGGTCGATGCTGAACAACGTCGTGTCCGTGATCTGCAGAAACTGGTACGTGATGCGCGAGTTCTGCGTGGAATCGGCGTCCAGCGCTATAACCTTGGTGACCAGGGACCCCTTATCGCTGGACCTCGGAATTATCTCCTCAATCACGGAGCCCTGCGGACGCCACGGGGAAACTATGAGCGGGGTGTTGTCGTTTTGGTCCAGAATGAAGATGTGAACAGTCACGTTGCTGCTAAGCGGAGGGACCCCGGAGTCTCTCGCTTCGATGTGGAACAGAAACTCTCTCTCTCTTTCGTAGTCGAAAGCGCGCAGAGCGTACAGGTTGCCGTTTTCCGGGTTGATGGAGAAGAGCATGGACACGGAGGTGTTGGCGATCTCCTTTTCGATGATGACGTACACCAGATACTGGTTTTCGTGAAGATCGGGGTCGTGCGCGGTGAGAGAGGCCAGCAACGCCCCGGGCTCGTTGTTCTCCATTAAATGGATAGTATAGAGGGACTGAGGAAACACGGGCGCGTTATCGTTGACGTCTTGGATGACCACATTGATCATCTCGTTGTCAGTCAGGGGAGGGGTTCCCCTGTCAGTCACGTGAAGTATGATGTCGTAACTGGGGGTCTTCTCGCGGTCCAGTGGCTCCGTTACCATCAGAGCGAAAAAGTCTTCGGATGACTTGTTCAGGGCGAAGGGTAACGACTGGGCGTTGTGGATGGAGAGAAGAAGTTTGCCGTTGTCCCCAGAGTCCCTGTCAGTCACACTGATGACGGCCACCACTGTCCCCACAGGGTCGTTTTCTTTTATTGAACTTTGGAAAGATTTGATCGTGATTTCAGGATAGTTGTCATTTAGGTCGGTGATAAACACTAATATTTTGCACTGTCCTGACAGGGGACTCACCGCCTTGTCTTTGGCTTCAACATACATCTCGAAGCTCTTAACTTCCTCAAAATCAATCGCATCCTTCACTCTTATTTCCCCGCTGTTGGGATCTAACGAAAACTTCTCCTGCGTCTTCTCAGACGTGTAGAGAGTGAACGAGTACGTGATCTCTGCGTTCGTTCCCTCGTCCAAGTCTGTTGCGTTCAGATGTAGGATGAGGGTTCCGACCGGCGCGTTTTCAATTAAATCAACCGAGTAAACCTGTAGATCAAACTGCGGCGCGTTATCGTTGGTGTCCAACACTTGAATGATAACGCTGGCCGTTCCCGACCGTGCTGGAACGCCTCCATCCACAGCCGTAAGCGTCAGGACATGAACGGCTTGTTTCTCTCTGTCTAAACTCGCTTTAAGCACCAGGTCCACGTATTTAGTTCCATCGCTTCCAGACTGAATCTCAATGGTAAACTCGTCGCTGTCACTCAGGTAATAGGTTTCAATGGAGTTTTCTCCAACATCAGCATCCACCGCATTGGTTAGGGAAAACCTCTCTCCTGGCGTCGCAGATTCAGAAATATCCAGCGAAATCCTCTCCCTCCTGAACTGAGGCGCGTTATCATTGATGTCCATGATCTCCAGTTCGATATTAAAGATGCGTATTGGACTCTCAATAATTACATCCATCTTTAAGAAGCAAAACGACGATGTTTTGGCGGGGCATAGATATTCCCTGTCAATGTTCTCGGCTATAAACAGCTCTCCCGTGTCTTTATTTATTTCTAGGTATTTTTTGCTGTGAATATACTCCAGCTTTACCTTGCGCTCCGCGAGGCTGTGTGCGTCCAGGCCCAAATCAGAGGCGATGTTGGCCACCACGGAGCCCACCGGAATCTCCTCGGGGACGGAGTATCTGGTCACGGCTAACGAGAGGCTCCACATCGCCGGGAAAACCAGAAAATAGAGGTGCCACCGTCCGCTCGGGCGCGCGCTTGACTGCGGCTCCATTGCGGAGCGCAAAATGCAGCGAACGGCAACGCGGGGGCTCACGGTCTAGTTTACAAGAAATGCGGGTTGTAGGAGCGCATTTACTGGCATTTCATTCGCCGTAAATCGAGCTCGGGATGCGTTTGGGTTGTAAATGATCCAGCAACGCTTTCCAACAGCACCGGTCCGCGGTTTCCATCGATAAACAGCCGCAGATATCATACATTAGGTTTGCAGTGAGGAGTCCGCGACGGCGCATGACTGCTGCGCGCGTCTCATCTCGCGTCGCTTCAGAAAAGTGACTGACGCCAGACGACACCGCGTGAACAGAAACGTCTGCATACAAGTGCATGTTTATGAACATCTAATTTATGAGAGATTATTCTTTTGTGGACCGCTTTTGACTTTTATTTTGAAAAACAAAGCTGCCTTGTTGAGGTTGTTACCAAACCCAGCCTCAATGTACTGCTTAGTTAAAATGGACCTAACATACAAATGTTATTGTAATTGAGATAAGAAACAGAGACACATATTATAATTATAAACAAAATAAAAAAACATTTACAAGGAGAAAGACACAAGAACCCATTTCTTATAATAATATTATTTATTAAATACCTGCACATGTACAGAATGAATGGAAACATTAACTACGGTTTTTTATTGACATCTGTTGAAGATATTTCAGACGACTGATAATACACGACAAACATAAAGAACACAATATAATGACTTGTAATACTTGTAGGTTGTATTTTTTGGCAAATTGGACTAAAATATAGACCTACTGTACACGTGGCGTGTGACTTATGTACAGGAAATAAACTATAGGTGAGAATAAAGGTTCATTTAAACAAAGCATTGGATATTACAGCGTCCTCTTGGCAGTTGTTGTTTGGCACGAGTTTCTTCTTCTTTCCAAAGGTTGAGAAAGTGTTGCAGACCTCCAGGTCACCGTTGTTGGTGAGTTTCAGTGTACAGTGTGTTGAGGGTGTGCCGGGAATGTAAACATTATGCTGATAGTCCAGAGGGGAATGAACTGGATCCTGTTGGATGTAACGGGAAGTCCAGGAGCGCTCCGGAAAACCTCGAACCTTGGGTGAAGTATATTCTGCTTGGAAAGAGAAATCCAGTTAGGAAAAAACAGCCACCCAGCTCACAATTTTTTATCAATCAATTTCAATCAATAATCAACACTGATATATTGCTATATAATATATATACACACACACACATTTTAAAAACATTCCACTACTGTTACAATAACATTTTCAATAGCTTTGAAAGAACCTTTAGACAACATTAGCCAATGTTCTGAGAACATTCCATGTTAGCAGGCTATAGCTCAAGCTATAGCTACCCTATAGCTAAAGCTCATAGCTAAAGCTCAAATGCAGGAGGATCCATCTGCAGCATGTTATTATAGACAAACATGGGACACAACAGGCAAACAGGAACAACGAGAGGCAAACAAAACAGGCAAACAAACCACAAACAAGAGAGCAGACAGAGATCAGGGCAGACAGCTAGCAATCCAAACAAGTAAAAGGTCCAAAACCAGAGAGCTTGGAAACTTCAGCCGGGGCAAAACGAGACCCGAGCAGTGCCACAGGTGAGTTCAAATATAGTCTTTAGTGAACTTAATGGCCACCTTTGGCCACCTGTGGTCCAGGCAAGGGGTTCTGGGTAATGTAGTTCATGACGAGCTACTGAATTAAAATTGCAGCATCTTTTTAAAGCCGCTTAGGTGGCCTGTTTGGACACGTATGTTCATAAACATGTTTGAGGAACATTATGTTTAATTCTATGGTTCTCTTACCGTATATGTGATTTCCCCAGGTCCAGTACTGTGAAACGGACGGATAATCAAAGCTGTGAGAGTCCTGCATGATTCTGCACTGAAGCGTCCCGCCAGTGTTTACTGGAGTACGGCTGGAAAAACAGAAACTGTTACGATGTCTGATGTGTGTGACAGAAAGACACAGAGGAGAGACAAAAAACTATTGCTTTATATCAATCACCTTTTATATGTATAATTCAGCTGGTTCTTGGTCAATGTTCGATCCTTGTTTCCCCATTTGAGCTGCACAAAAACAACATCAAACAACAAGATGTTAAAATTCAGTGAGACAGGAGGTTCGGTACCTGAATGTATTATAAACGTAACTGACTGTGACCGAGGAGAAGAAAAACTTTCATCCACTTGTTTGTGTTTTTGTTATAATTTATTTAGGAATTGTACCCTGAACATTTTAAAGGTGTAGCTTACGAAACAAAACATTAAGTATTATTAAGTAGGCTGTGTGGTTCAGGCGTAAAACAACGCAACTAAACAAGGAATATCGTATTTTCAGGCTATAATATTAAGTTTATAAGTTTATTAAGTTTATAAGTTTATTCACAAACCATCTACTTTGAGCTTTGGAAACGCAGTTTTTCGTGCCACGCCACCTAGAGGACAAACGGGTGTGCGCACGTACCTCGTTTGGAGAGATCCTCTCATTCTTCGTCATGAGACTGTTGCTGTCTGGACTCCATGTCAGAGTTTTGTTGTCAACTTCTTTGACGTTGTTTCGGGACGCTGTCGGGCTACACGGCTTGAGAAACATGAAATCGCTTTTGGACGACTCTGGAGTTAAACACATTTTATAGCAGTAGTTTTGGCCTGTTGGGTCGTTCCCGTTGACTTTTGATCCTGGTGATATGTGAATGTTCAAATTAGACGTTTTAATGTTTTCATTGGCAGGTGCTTTAAAATGAAACCCACAGCAGGATCTGAGAGACGCGTCGTAGTCGCCAACAGGATGTTTGTGTCTGCATCCCTTTATAGTAGCCAGGACGATTATAGCCACCAGAAACGTAACTGAAATGGCCCCCAGAGACACTATTAAATACAGCGTGATCTTTGACCGGTACTCGGGGCTCATGGCGAGGTCGCTGAGGTCTGGTAAAGACTTTGGCACGCTGTCAACAACTGACAAGATGATGGAGGTCGTTGCCGATAGGGGAGGCTGTCCGTTGTCCTTGATCAAAACCACCAGCCTGTGCCTCGCGGGCTCGTTGTCCATCAGCCGACGAACTGTCCGGATCTCCCCGGTGTACAAGGCAACGCTGAATAAACTGGGATCCGTGGCTTGGAGAGCTTCGTAAAACAGACGCGAGTTTTGCCCCGCGTCAGCGTCCATGGCTGTGATTTTAGCCACTAGGTATCCAGGGTCGGCGTATCTGGGCACAAGCACAACCGCCGCGGTGTCATTCTCGGGTAATGGAGAAACCACAACCGGCGGGTTATCGTTTTGGTCCAAAACAAACACGTTCACGGTGACGTTCGTGCGCAGGGGTGGGAAACCCGCGTCCTCCGCTTGAACCGCGAGCTGAAAGTTTCTGATGTGCTCGTGGTCGAAGGAGCGCAGTGCGTAAATGTTGCCGTTGTCTGAATTGATGGACACGTAGGTGGACACCGGCACTCCGTGAATGTAGTTCTCCAATACAGAATATGACAGATATGAATTCTGGTCCGCGTCTGCGTCCTGAGCTGTGATGGTGCAAATGGAGGCGCCAGGGGCGTTGTTTTCGGTCAGGTAGACGGTGTAGGAGGGCTGTTTAAACCGGGGCGCGTTATCGTTAACGTCAGACACTTGTACCAAAATTGTTTTCCTGGTGAAAAGAGGCGGCGACCCCATATCACGCGCCGTGAGAGTGATGTTATACTCAGAAACGGTCTCTCTGTCTAAAAAATCACACGTTACCAAAGTATAATAGTTTTTAAAGGAAGAGTGTAGCTGGAACGGAACGTGATGCGGAATTTCACAGTCGACGTTTCCGTTCTCCCCAGAATCCTTATCAGTGACGCTGATAACTGCTATCACTGTGCCGGGAGGGGCGTCCTCTTGGACAGGTGTGGACACCGAGGTGAGAATCACCTCTGGAAGGTTGTCATTGACGTCTATGATATTAACCATAACTTTGCAGTGCACGGCGACCGCAGACGGCCCCTTGTCTTTAGCCTGCACGTATATCTCGTGCATTCTTGCCTTTTCGTAATCTAAGAGTCCCTTCACGTGGATTTCTCCAGTGCGTGCATCCACAGAGAACAGCTCGCGCACTCTCATCGGCGCGTGTCCGCTAAACGAGTACGCGATCTCTCCATTGGGTCCTTCATCAAGATCAGTCGCGTTCAGTTTTATCACCACTGTGCCCCGCGGTGCGTTTTCAGCCAGTTTCACTTTATAGAAGTTCTGATCGAAAACGGGCGCGTTGTCATTTGCATCCAGAACCGTCACGTTTATTTGCGCAGTACCGGATCTCTCCGGTGAGCCTCCGTCCACGGCCGTGAGAACCATTAAGTGCGTCTTCTGTTGCTCCCGGTCTAACGGGGTCTCGAGAATCAGTTCCGCGAATTTGCTGCCGTCGCTGCGGGTCTGAACGTCGAGGATAAAATGCTCGTTCACGCTCAACAAATAAGAGCGGAGCGAGTTGTCACCGACGTCTGGGTCCTGCGCGCTCTCCAAGGGGAAGCGCGATCCAGGCGCGGCAGATTCTGAGATATCCAGGTTGAATTCACTCCACTGAAAAACGGGAGAGTTGTCATTAACGTCCAGTATTTCCACCTCCACCCTGTACAACTCCAACGGATTTTCAATAACGACCTGGAGATGAAACGAGCAATACGGATTTTGTTCGCATAACTCTTCTCGGTCAATTCTCTCGTTCACAAACAGAACGCCGTTTTCTAAATTCACCTCCAGAAATTGCTTTTTCGCACCCGTGACTAATCTGAATCTGCGGATGGAGAGTTTGTTAGTGTCCAGCCCCAGATCTTCCGCGATGTTTCCAACGAAGGCTCCGTGCTCCAGTTCCTCCGGGACCATGTAGCGAATCTGTGCCATAACCACATCCACCACAGATGCGACAAGCGCCAGGCAGGTCACCTGCCGTGTCCATACACACAGCCCCATTGAGATCCCTCCTGATATGCTCCTTAAATAAACGATGCGTTATTTAATCACGAAGCTTCGTGTTGCAGACAGAAGTTTTAAAAGTCCTCGTATACGCACAGTAACGTCTGAGTGGTGAGCGAGCGTTATTGCTCTTGACAGTAACTTGGTAATACCGATAACCTCTTTAACACCAGAGCGCGCGCCTTTGGCCAATGGCACGTGCGCACGAGTGAGGCTGCGTGTGCGTTTGGGTGAGAGAGAAAGAAGGGGGTGAAAACTGGAATGAAGTGAGAGACTTTCACTTGTAAAAATGAGCCATGGTTTTACTACAGTTAAAGCCCAGTTAAAACATGGTTACTATAGTTAAACCACACATTAACCATGGTTTTGGTAAAGCACATATTGTTTTGCTATTATTAAAGTTTTGTTCTTTTTTTGTAAGGGTGTGTGCTGAAAGCCTATAAACAGTTTTACATGAAAATACACAATTACTACAAAACAGGTCTGTACAATTTCTAGATATCCAATAGCTGTAGATGTGAAATGAGCTGTAACTGAGCATCAAATGTAATATATTGATTATTAGTAATTGGTTTTCATTTACTGTTAAAACTATAAATAACACGTAAGTGGTAGTTGTGGCTAAATTCTAGGACAATGAAGCTAAAAGCAGTTCAAGTAATCCTGGATTCTTCCCGGTGTAATTCCTGGCTTCCAATTTTATCCCTTTCTTATCCCACTCCTGTGTGATCTAAAACAAACCAAGACGTTCTTCGCTTTAAACAAACACCAAATCAGTCCGTGAAATGAAACCCTAGCAGATGGCGCTGTCTTCCCGGAGGCTTGTGCTCTTTTTAATTAATGTAGTGGGGATTACAGGCCGCGAGTCCGAACAGTGGTATTAAAAGGTTTTGTGAGGCGTAATCCAGCCGTGCGCGATTGGTTGAGCAGTAAAACACAGGGTTCATCCTGCTCTCCATTACCTTGAGTGCGTACTAAATGGCATCGAGCCGAATCGGAAACAAAGCAACTTAAATCGACCCACCAACAAACACATTTACTCTGGTTAATGACCAGAGAGAGGACACTAACCAACGCGCGTAAACAGCCTGTCTGTCATTTCATGATGTTTATAGGCGACATAAATGCACGACGCCGTGGACACATTAAACTGTATCCCGGTACGTGTAAATATACATCACGAAAATAGCCAAAGCCAAAGCGCTGCTTGGTCAAATAAAGGCAGTTTGGTTATTTTAAGGGGCCACGGGGCCGTTCAGACATGGACTCGCACCGAAGACTTTAATTAAAAGCTTATTTTCATCCCGTCTCTGAATTGATTTTACCAAAGTGGTTTAACGATTTTATATTAGTCCACAGCCTCCATTAGCCCTCGGTGAACTTCATAAATGCGGATTGACCTGCAACAGTCTCGGTCACAACCAGGCCACCGTTATAATCCAAAGTCTGTACCTTTAAAATCAAGTGTGACAATAAAACAGACTGAATACAGTCGGAGAGTCAATAACTTACGACTGTGAAGTAATGAAACACAACAACTTACAAACTATAAAATATTAAACATCTAATATTATGACTGTAAATATAATCTGATAACGAACAAATAGGAATAAATTGCCTGACCCACAAAAGCCGTGCTAACATTTTTGGTTGTAAGAACGTTTTCCTAACGTTTCCATTAAGTAACGAAAAGGAAATAAATGTTATTTTGAACGTTCAGTTTTTGTAGTAAAGTTATTGCTTATAGTTATTGCTTGTAGTAGGTTTATTTTAATAAACTTTTTTATTAAGAAATTATTTAATTCTAAGAAACTTCTAAACTGACTCAAGAATGATGTTTTTAATTTAAACTAACGATAGAAACTTTTAGGGAACGTTAACTAATGTTCTGCGAACGTTCCCTGTTCGCTGAGAGGAGCCAGATGTACATTCGTTGGTTGCCACGGGGGGGAGGCAAAGTCTTCTGCTAATTACCCCTATCCTACCCTGAGGGTTTATTAAACCAATCTCTCTCTCTCTCTCTCTCTCTCTCTCTCTCTCTCTCTCTCTCTCTCTACTGTAGATCTACTGTATGTGCTGTTTGGAGACTGTAGGAGGGAACACAACAAGTAAATCACAACAGACCTGAAGACCAGCTGGAGAGAGTGAAAGCACCGAGGAGATAGTAAATGTGGAGAGAAAAGCGGACGTGGGAAGAAAAGTGGGCAGGACAGGGACAGACTGAGTAACACCTGCCCTTCAGCTGTGTCAACTAAAGTATTCCCACAGAAAAGAAACAGATATTTACGGAGAGACTGAGAAACGTGTTTATGTCACACAGTGTCGCTCTGCAACCGCATCTGTGATGAACCCGCTCGCCAAACGTCACCACAGCTCGCCAAACGTCACCACAGCTCGCCAAACCACACAGCAACCTTTGGAGAACCAGACAACATCACCAGAACGAAGAAAATGCGTGTCAACCGATACGCGAAAGCAGCGGAAATAGTTGTAAGCAGTCCATCATTTTTATGCCAGCAACAAAAAAAAAA